>JAOEGS010016863.1:57325-76985 GCA_025447755.1 Corythornis vintsioides | reverse complement strand
ATATATGGTGGCTTTAGGCCACCATACCTGGCTTTCAGCAGAGGTGCTGCTGATCTTCTTATCTAGCTCTTCTCCTTAGAACATTATCTAGAGTCCACAGTGTCTGCAGGCACACCCAGAACTTAGAGCAGGTAGCTATAGGAATAAATATAGCTGTAGGTAACTTGTGGCATGCAGTGTGATGTGATCCAGGTGTTCCAAGGGGTCTGTGGAGCATCAAAGATCCTGATTCTCATAATTATATTTACTACTGTCAAGTCATTCTGTCTTGTTTGCATCTGGAGTCAAATTGTCTATTCAATTCATCCTTATCTATCATCTGGGTTGTGATACTTCCCATTCAGTAAATGCTAGAAATGGAAGCTGCTTCCTGAAAAGAAACTGCACCAGGGGACTGGATGTCCTAAATTTGGAACAAAAAGAAGGGGAACAAATGGTTTTCACCCTGAAAATGGTGCTTCTTACAGTAATTTCTCAGCACATGGTTACAAACAAAATTCAATTTCTAAGGGGTCACAACATAAATCAAAGAACTGATGCAGCCATATTGTTTGGGACAAGAAAATCCTATTGAGGGAAAATCAGATGCTGAAGAGAAAAGGTAATTTTGGGTCATGCTGCTTGTTTTCTGTTACTTTTACCAATTGAAAAAGAGATTGGAGTTGCTTATTCAGCCCCTTTACTTAATCAGCTACAATTTTGCTTTTTAATAAGAGCAAACAGATCATCTTCAAGCAAACTCTGAGGGTCAGAAACAAGCCCAGAACACCCAGAAGCAAGAGATCCTGAGGAGGTAGCTGGAGGCTAGAGCTAAATCTTTGCAATCTGATCACCCAAAGCTCTAGTCTAATCCATGTTTAGGGCATAGACATGTACTCCACAAAAATAAACAAACCTCAGGCTGGAAAAAAAAAAGGACCTGCAAGATTTTCTTCTATTTTCTTAATATTAATTCCTCGTAATGAGATTGTTCCAGACACTCAAATGTTGTGTGAAAGCACTGGGAGGGTTTTTTAGCCTTCAAGAACATACTGTTTTGGGTTTTTTTTATAGTGGGTGTTTGAAACACACTGCAGATATCCATGTTATGCCAGTGATCAGATCATCAGTGGCCTTCCAATGTTCCTTCCAATGCTGCTGCCCTTTCAAGTCCCATCAGCTTGTTCTTTTGATGAACTAAATCAAAGTCACAGGGAAATTGCTCCAAGATCTTGCAATGATTTTTTTCTTCTTCTACAAAAAGCAAGAGGTTCTTTTGTGGTCAAAATGCCTTAATGGTTGAGAGAGAGTGAGCTGGGAACCCTCTCCCTAGGGAAGTCATGGGCAAAAAGAGCACTGGGGTGGAACATCTGGATGGCCCCTTATTGTCATCTGAGGGTGCATTGCACCAGACTTCCTAGCAGGAGTACTGAGGAAAAGGCTGCCAGCAAAGCTGGTAAAACACTTGTGGTAACTCCCCTGGGTCATACCTTGATTTTCCTTTTCCCTCTAGGAAAGCTTCCCAAGAATCTTCCTGTCTGGACTGTCTTGGTGTTGCCTGCATTTCACGGGGTCAGCTGCCCTCCCCTGCCCTAGCCCCATCAGCAGGGCTCTGCCACAGCCTTGTCAGCTCTCCCACTGGGAAATTGGGTTTATTTGGGATTTAGACTAATCTACCAGACCATTCTGACTGTAGCTGGGAGGTTTTTCATTTCACTCACCGAGTTCTGACTGAACTGCTGCAGTAACTTTTGTGGGGAAGAATGAAAAAGTTGCATTTTCTGACCTTGTTTGTCTTAAAGTCAGTTGGAAAACTTATTTTTCCTAAATCCAACCACAGCTCTGCCTGTAATACAGGAATCCAATCTATTCAGCAAGGGCTGTATTTGAAGATCAGAAGCTACAAGGTGTTTGGGTGACGAATGACCGTGGCCAGACAATGTTGAAAGCACCTACATGGAATTTTTGCCTCCAAGGGAAGATGCTGTGACACTAAGTATGTGTAAGATGCAGTCCAAATGGAGAATAAGAATATATGTTCTGTATTTCTAAGGGAATACAGCACTGCCTGAAGAATGTACTTCAAATTCCATAAATACAGTGAATCAGAACCTGTTAAGAGGTTTTTACTAAACCATTTTGTCCTGTGTTTTCAATTTTTCATGTGCAAAAAATTGCTCTTTTATTATAACTCAAGAGTCTTGTGAAAATGGGTCAGCTCTGGCTGATCTATCACCTGATAAAATTTGAGGATATATTTAAAGTTCTTGAAGATTTTTTAATGATCTCTTTTAAGAGAAACAAAGTCTAGATAAGATGCTTAGAATGCAATATTATCATTATGAATGGCTGAAAAAAAAAAGACATTCAAATCCTTAGAGATAAATATTCTAAGTCAGTTGAACTGAAATATTCTTAAGAATATTTTCAGTTATATTTATATAACTAAAATATAGAATATATTTAGCTACCCAAATGATTGACTGAAACAAACAGAGGGAAATACAGTAACATTAAAACCATCAAAACCTGCACAGAACAGAGCACCTTGCACAGAGGTATTTGAAGGAAATTAGGATTACAGTAAACTGGGAATGTTCTTTTTTTCCACTACATATTTTTTGCACGGAGAAAATATTGTTTTGTCAAACCTAAAGGCTTTTCTACTGGTGCATATTTATCTCAGTGAAAGTTATGGAGTTTTCCAAAGAGCAAATGTGTTGGAATTTGCTGTTCAGTTCAGCTGATGGAAAGGTGCTGTTGGTTCCTATCTTTGCCTACTGCTGGTTCAGGAATAAGAATCCCCTAATGACTTCAAGACTTACTTCAGAAGAGATTTTCCTTTCATTTCAGTGAAGAATGACATGAAATTAAAGCAAAAACTGCAAACCTCCTATTTCCTTAGGTTGGCTTTGTGGTGCTGCTGTGCTCCTGGTTCCTCCCACACTGAAGGTTTATCATCTTCAAACCAAGAAATGAAGCATGGAAGTTTTAAAATAGATTTCCCTTTTATTTTACTACTTTACCTGGTGAATTATTTCCTCCTCCAACCTCATTGCAGAGCAGATGTTCAGACCAACTGCTGTGGCATTGTTGGAAGAAAAGACTCCTTTGCTTTTGCACAATATTGAATTATTTTTCCAAGGTAAAGTCCAGGAGACTGACATTTGGTGTCAACACTGTATAAACAATAGCTGCCCTGCAATTGCTAATCTATTTCCTTCATTACTGCTGATGTCCTGAAACCCACAGAACACCAGAACTGACAGAAAAACAACCCATTTCCTCCCAACTTTCCTGCTGAATAATTGCTTCCCCTGTTTATCTGATACCTGCTTCCTGTGGGCAATTGCCATATGTTTGTCCTGTGCTTGGGATCTGTAAAGGACTCCAAGAAAAACCAAATTGACTCAGTTTCTCCTCAAATGAAGAAGAAGTTGAGGAGATTATCAGGGGACAGAAAGAGCTTTTAATGCCTCCAAAAATATTTTCTTTCAAGATTTTTTAAAGACTATTTTTAGTCATCGTTTGGTCATAAAAATTTACATGGTGTTTGGTTTTTACAGGTGTATCAGCCTTGACTATTCCTGCTGCTATAAAAAAACAGGTTTTACTCTACTTTCTACTTTAAATAAAGCATTTATTTCAGCCCATCCATTCTGAAAGAAACTATTGTGATATTCAGAAACATGAGGTGGCCTTTTTCTAACCCTCACAGAGCTCAACATCTCCTTCCCAGTTTATGGGATGGTGGACAAATGATATTTTTCCCCTGCTAACCTGCCCTAGACATCATCATCACAAAGCCAGTGTGGAACCAGGCTTGAGGACACAGATGTTCCATTTTTCCCTGTCTCCTGAGGCATTCTGGATCACACAAAGGACTGGACAACACAGATCATGCTCATAGCACCAGTCATCTGGGCTAGATGGCCACCTGCAACTCAACAGCAAGTTATTGAAAGAAGTACCTTCAGGAGGCAGATTTGGGTATTTCCAAACTCCCAGGTTTAATGTCTTCTTAAATGGGAAAATTCTGATGCTGGTTTTTGGGGATAAATGACAGACCAAGTGATTAATGAGATATTTATGGTAATCCTTCCTCAGAATCTGTTTTCAAGTAAAAAGGGGATGTATAATTCATCTCTCAATGGAAGAAAATGGTAATTTTGCACCAAGATAAAGTTCCTTCCTGATAGAATGAATCACACTCTTCATTGTCAGAAGGACACCCATTATTTGGAGCTGCAGCAGAGATCAGTCTAAATAAATTTGACTATGAATATACTTGGTTTAATGTATTGCATGATATCAGGAGAACCTTCAAGTCTTACCAGCATAGCCAGGTTGATTAAATATTTGGTGCTAAATGCTTCGTGTAGAAGAAAAAGCACAGTATCATATACCCAAGAAGCAGCTCTACAACATAACATGATGAAACATGATGTTCTTATGATGCTCTGGAATTGTGCTGAGGGATTTCAGTGAGGGAAGCCTGAGCCTGCAGCAGGGCAGAGTCTGATTGTGGAATGACTGGAGGCAGCTCCATCAGTCTGGGAGGTGGATGTGCTTCCAAGAGGCAGGTTTATTTGGAGAGGAATGAAGAAGGATGGGAGTTTCTGAGCTGTGGAGAGAGGGGCACTTAGCTGGTGCTGACTGTCAACACTAACTCCTCAGCACTTGCAGCTTCAGCAGAGGCAGCATTTTGGTCACATTCTTCCACCAGATACCCACTTTAAACTGGAATCCTCAATATGCAACTTCTTAAATTACATTACTCTTTAGGAAAAAAAACCCCTCCTTCAAAATGAGGTTTTAATTGAAGAAGCAAAATCCCAGTGTAACTGATTTAAATGAAACCCCAGTTATTGTGCAGTTCTTATCTTGATGTTTGTATTAAGAGGGTAGAGTGAGATACTATTGTCTTGAAAGAAAATGGAAACTCTTGCCTAATTTTAGCACTGTAAAAAGAAACAAATAGATGTTAATATTTTAAGCATCTAGATGTGAACAATGATTGAATCTCATTAATATCTGGTTTTCTTGCTGACATTCCTGCCTCTGGTTTCATTTCAGCAAACCTTTGTCTTTAAACACAAATCCCCAGCACAAATGCAAGAAGGGCTGGATTTGATACCAATCTAAAACACACAGATCTGTCATCAGGGCTGAAAAGCCTAAATAAACAACACCAATTGCACAGTGGAACACAAGATTAATTTCTAAGTTTCAAGATTCTACTTTGGTAAAATACCTTGTGTGGAAAAAAAAAAAAAAAAAGAAGAAAATCAAACAGGATTTAAAAAAATTAGGTCAACTGAATCTGGGATTTCAAACATTATTATCCATCATTCATGGTTGCATGGTTATTTCATTAGATCATTACCTTGCAAAAGAGAGGAGCTTATGTTGTTTTGACTGCGTGCATTTCTATCTTACCATGTTTGGAGGGCTTTCAAATTCAACTTGAGGGCTGATTTACATGAGTTTACAGAGCTCATTTCAGTTCTGCTCCATCCTGTGCTTTGGCACTTTCACTGAAGGAATACACTGACTTCTTATCAATACCCACACAAAATAGCTTAATGGGGCTCTAAAACTTTCATCCTTCACTACTGAAATGTGTCTTTCTTGGATTAGTATTTTTAATTCCTTACACTGGTTTTTTTTTAGTTCCCACCCCCCCTTTTATTTTTTCTTTGTCTTTTTTTTTTTGTCTAGTTAAAAAAGAAAATGGATGTCCTGTCAGTATAAATATGCTCACACTTTGTCTTTTGCCAGCTATGTTGACCCAGTGTGATTTGTGGATTGCCTTGGCTAAAACAACACCCAGCCTGAGTAGTTTCAGGTCAGGTCAAGTATCTCCACACTAACCTGCTCAGACCTGGCTGAGTGAAGGTCCTGGGGTGAAAACACTGCAGTGTAAAGCAACTGAAGGTCACCAGTGACCACCATCAAGTGTGAACTAGTTATAATCATGTCATGCCATTTAGTAAGAGCTTAGGGCTTAAAAAGATCAGTGCTTTCTTTTCTGGAAGGTGTTTGATAAAGGGAAAAGAATCTTTTCCTTTAGGTAGGCTTCTCCAGAATGTTGAAATAGGTTGAAATTTCTCCAGGCTATGAAATAGGTAGAGGAAAAACTCATTTCTGTTTGCTGAATGGCCTTAAAATACTTTGTTCCTGAGCCTGGTGCAAGCCAGGAATGAGGCAAGGTAGACATGTGCTGGAAGAATATCCAGGAACCAAGAGACAGGTAGCCACTGAGAGGCCAAGTTTATGGAAACTTTAAGCACCTTTTGGAATAAAACCAGTGTTACTTTCCAAAACTTGCTGGTTTTGAAACAGAACCTTGTTTCCATTTATGACAAAACCTTTGTAGCCTTTGTACCTCCAAGGGCCAGTGAAGAAATGGGCTGAAGAGACTTCAGATGCTGTGCACCTTACACCTATATAAAGCCCTTTCTCCTTCAAGACAAGCTCATGTTGTCTACTGGGAACAGCTCTTAGCCCTTTCTAACCCCTGAGCTATGCCTGAAAAGGTCAAGCATTGTGGCAGGGAACATGGTGACAGCTAAGCAGTGTAAATAAATCATGAAGCTGTTCTTGAGCTTGTTTCTGTACCAGGTACATGGTGGGAGTGAAGAGCAGGGTTCACTGCAGGACTGTGCAGCACACAAGGCATTTCTTCACACCTAAGGTAGCTGCTCAGATTAATCTTGTGCAAGATTAATGTGTAAATTACTTCTTTATCTTGACAACATCTCAATTTCCAACGTTTCATCCTGCCTCAAAGTAAAAAATTCCAGGTCTGGCTTTCAGTTTTCACACAGTTCTCCATGAGTTTGTGTGGATGGCTTCTGGGAGTGGTTAATGGGTGGAAAATAGTCACCTGGAAACTCTAAGTGGAGAAAGGAATTCTCTGAGACAGCATGTGAAAGATGCTCTCTCATAAGAGCTCTGGAGGCAACTTGTTAAATCTGGAGGGATCTTGTTAAATCTGGAAGAATTGCTGGATTCAGGAGGGCAAGAGTTGCTTCATCTCTCCAAGGACAACAGCACAGATCAAACAGATCCAAAGACAAACTTGGCCTGTGTCAGAAGTTGTTCCCTATCATCACCTTTATTAACTTGCCTTCATGATCAGTGGAAAGAAGATGAGGGGGAAATATCTTGCAAAACAGGCCGTATATTGAGATTCTCTGCTCTTTTTTTCATGCTCACAGAGGTTGAAAGGTGTAAAGCAGAGTTTATTTGGATTATTCTTCCACTCTGGTTAAGAATCAAAGGTTAAGAGGCATCCTTTGGAATGCCACCCAGCAGGCAGTGTTTTCTGCACATCCAAAATGCCATCTGGGGTGTGTCTGAAGGCTCTGTCTCCAGGCCCATCTTTGCAGTCTGATGCAGTGCTGCACTCAGTGGATTTAGCATTATGTGGATTGCAAAACAGCCCTGAGCCAACGTTTGAAACTGTGGCAGCACAATAACCATGAGTTGAGCACCAAAGAATGTGGCAGGTAACCACAAGCTATAATTCTGGCAATTACAGCAATGATATTTTGAGAGACTGGATGGCTGCAGTGGTATTTTTATATTCTCTCTTAAGGTCTCCCTTCAAAGTTCACTGCTCAGTTTTGCTTCACTGGGCTGGCATCAATGTTTAACTTAGGCTGGAAAAGTTATCCCAAGGTGTTGAACTTGTGTGTCTTCTATCCACTGGGTAGTCAGTGTATGGGAAGGAGATGCAAAACCAAGAAGATATGCACAGGAGCTAGGATTTCACTTCTTTTTGCTTCAATATTTATGGATTTCTACTAAAGACTTCCATAGTTTTTTATTAAGATGGAGAGAGAAGGTAGATATTCTGGGTTTTGCAAGAGAAAGCAAAACTCTGGCATTTTTCATGTACCATGCAGAGAATCTGATATATCACCAAACCTGGTGAATTCTTGTCAGTGTACCCACTACTTGATATTCTAACTGTAAAATCTGCCTTGCAATGAAATATTCCAGAGTTCTTCCATTGCCATCTGTCTTCATTTTGCTCCCCCCTGGATCATATTCACACACAGCATGTTGGATTTTCAATAAGCAAGTTCTCCCTGCTGAGGGAGACCATAATGGCTCTGTAAGAGACCAATAGTCCATGTTTTCTGGCTCCTGAGTTACACCCTGCAAGAGCCTGCTGCTTCAGGAGCCTGAAGACTGAACATGGCAAGAGTGTCTGCCTGAATTTCCTGGAAATGCTTTCATTTTCTTAAGAAAAAAAAAAGGAAAGTGTAAATAATTTGACTTTTATTACAACTGAATTCCAAATTCTTCCAGATAGATATACATATAAACTTGGTTTTCATTCATGTTACAGACATTCTGGTCTGTCTTCTTTTGAATCCTGCATAACACCACCATGTTATTGTGCAGAATGAATTAAAAAAATACCATGTATCACTATTTTTTCACATCTACATTGGAAAACTCCAAGAAACACACAGGGAGCCAGACTCTATTTTTAAAGGCATTTAGAATAATCACTTATAATGTTTAATCTTTAATCGATCTGAACTTGATCTGTGCAATTCTTTCTACTATTTTTTAAAGCATTTAAAATCACTGATATTGTTTAATTGATCTGAACTTGATCTGTGCAATTCTTTATGAGATGCTACTAGGGAAGCAACCTCAGGTAATCCTTGCTAAATGATGTTTATCCTCATTTGATCCAACCTTTCTCTCTTCTGCCCTCTCCATTCCTTCTTACTTACAATTAATCTCCAAATTCCTCCTCTTTCAATAATCATTGCTCATAAAAGTTTCTCCTGAGTAATAGTGGAAGCTGCTGGAGTGAACCAGAAATCAAGTATTAGCTAAAAAAACCAGATGCACAAAATCCCAGTGGATACAGGGATGCACTTGACTCCCAAGCCTAAATATCTTGGTTATCAGGACACAGAGAAAGTTGTTCCTGTGTGATTTTCATCTCAGTTCCTGGGTAGTTTATTTTCTCCTCCTGTGGGAGGGAAAAGGGAAGCCACTCCCTTCCAGAAATGAATATTGAAAACTTTTCCAGGAGACTGGGTTTCCATCAGGAGGAGTGTGATGTTTCTGGTGTCAAATCAGTGTTTTCCTCACCTCTTTGAGAAAAGAAATAGAAAACATCAGCAATAAAACCTGAAGCAGCACAGGAGGATCATAAAGGAGGAATCTGAAGTGGAATTTGATTGCAAATATTTCATGTTTTGTTTAGACTCTGAGGAAATTAATTGTTCTGAAATGGCCAAAGATAAATGCACACAAAGCTCTCTTGCTTCTGATGAAATGTTATTTTCCCAGGCAGAAATGCAGTCATTTTATGCCTCCAGATTGTTAAGAAAATATTAACATCTACTGCAGGAATTAAATAACTTTTGAAAAGGAGTAAGTCAGCTGTTCAACCTCTCTTTTTGCTCACAGAATGGAGCAGTAGGACAGAAAGAAGCAGCAGCAAAGGCTTTAGTGACGTTTTAAGGAGCAGAAATCAATTTTCTATATGATTTACTGTAACTGTTATTCATTCTGATTTCACATCTTTTTCAATTTATTCCCTAGTTACCATCCTGCCTAACAGACTGATGGAAGTAGCTGCTATTGTAGACACATGTTAGCTCAGATCTGCTTGGATGAGTTTCCTTGCAGCAATGCTGATCTGGACACACGACGTGGAGAGCTGAGTTTTCAGGAACTAATGGATTGCAGATACACTTGGAGCTGCTCAGGCCACGTGGCTGAAAATGCTCCTGCTTTGTGTCATTTCCATTTGCCACTTGAGAGCAGAAAGAGGGAAATGAAGACTTACTGGGGCAATCAGCTACTAGAACCAAATGATTGCAGTTTAATATTAGAAGGTTACGTTTGCAAATGCTGCTGATATTTTATTTTATTTTATTTTTTCTTATTTGAAGGGAAATCAGGGGAAGGTGTTATGAGTTCTGAGCATCTGGTATCTGTTTCTCATTTTCTTGGGTTTCTAGAAGTCATTATGTACCAGTTTAGAGGGCCAAGGATGGAAAAATGATAGAGCAGAGCAGCCCAAATGGATCACTGTGCTCCCCTCCTAGCTCCCATTGTTTTCTGAACTACTGTAGACTCCAATTACAATTTGACTTGAATACTTCAGGCTTTTCTTCTCTGCTCAGGAAATGATGGAACAGGGATACTGTTGTTCATATGCTGGTAGGGAGGCAGCAAATGTTTTGGAGAAGGCTGCAGTGACTGAAAATTCTCTCCCCCTACCCCACCCACTTCTAAAACAAATCCCCACCTTTCAAAGAAATGAGGGGTTGAGTTGAAGAAAAAAGAGATGGAGATTTTCAGTTTCATTTTTGATCCTATAAATGTCTTTCCTCATTAATGTCCCTCTGGTTTTTGCATCTGTGATGATATGTTTGCATTCAAGCAGCTACTGAGAAGAATGAAACTTGAATGCACTTCAGATCTAACACTAAAATGCTGGAAAATGTCTGTATTTTTCCACTAGATTTTATTGTATTTGAATGTTAATTGCCTTTTAAACCATCTCTTGAATTTCTGTGGCCCTCACTTTGGTTGCAGCTGGGAGGGCACGAGAAGGTGAGATGGCAATGAGACCTAAAGGCTGAATCACACCCAGTGATTTCAGAAACCCCTGCTTGAATGATGCAAGATGAAGGAGAAAGTAACAGAAAAGCTGAAATCCAACAGCTAGACCAGCCTGACACTCAACTGTCACCTGTTCCTGGCAGCCAGATTTCAGGGGACACCATGAATCCACCTCCTCTGAGAGCCTTGAGCCAGAACCTTGTCTCCAAGAAAACAGAAGCCACAGGAGGTGAAAGGGTTTGTCTTTTTCCAATGTGCCTTTGTGGTGGGAACACTCCAGAGACACTGCAAATTCAGGTTCAGCTGAATTAAAATTGCCAGCAAAACAAGCAGTGGAAAGTGCTAACAAAAGGGCAAGATCTGGAGGTAAGAAGAATCTGGATGGGGTGTGATGTCCTCTCCACAAAGCTGACTTGGAGTACTGCTCTTCCAGCAACCTCAGACTCAGCTGTGGGCTCCTGCAGATGATGAGACTTCTTTGTTTATTTGACTTACAGGCCACATGGTTTGTGGTTGCTTTATTTATTGAGTGCTGAGCATGTTTATTTAGTCTTTTTTCTTGATTTAATTCTCCCACAGGCTGAACAACTTTTCAGTCGTGTACAAGCAACCATGATGTGCAAATAAAAGACTCTTTTGGAACTCCAAGTGGGGGTCTCCAGGAGAAATTCAGCTAAGCAGAGGGCTGAAATAAAGTTCTGAAGTCCTTCACAGCAGGCCATGCACTGGGGCAGATCTGGATGTGGGTCTCAAGCCC
This sequence comes from Corythornis vintsioides, assembly GCA_025447755.1. Classification (NCBI taxonomy): domain Eukaryota; kingdom Metazoa; phylum Chordata; class Aves; order Coraciiformes; family Alcedinidae; genus Corythornis; species Corythornis vintsioides. Next base: position 65,638 of record JAOEGS010016863.1, on the reverse strand, counting down.
AGTGAGCATCATTTGACCTAAGGAGTGACTCAGGAAGGCTACAGGACTAGCAAGAAAAAGAATCACCCAGGAGCAGAGGAACAAATGGAGTCAGTGTCTTAAGGACATTTCATGGCTTGAACTTGCTCCCTTTTTCTGCATGTGATAGTGAAAGACAGAATTCAGCATCATTTCATCCTCAAATGCCTCACCATGCTTTTCAACCCATACCATAGAGACCCAAATATCTGGCTCTGATCAAGAGGTTCTCCCTCAGGCAGCACTTTCAGAGGTGCTACTTAAAAGGAGGAGCAAAAGGACATTTTAGTTCCCCACATCACATTTAATCTGAGTTTATTTCCCCATTTTTAAGCTGTGTCTTGCCTCAGTGGTCCTGGTTTTAGTGTTATATTCCAAAATCCTTCCATTCCACCCAGTCCTCAGACTCAGTGGAGCTCATGAGACAACAGAGATGCTGGCAGGAGAGGTCCTGGATTAGAGGAATTTATTTTCAGGCATGCCTGTGAAGTGTCAGTCATGCTGTTAGCACAGATAATCTGAAACTGGCAAATGTGAGGAAATTAAATTTAAAGCTGGCACTTCATCCTTAATTCCCTGTTTTGCATGCTGTAATGATATCATTTTACAGCAGTGTGAATTAAGGTTGGAGGAGGATCAGACTTTAATCTGACTTCTCTGTTTTGTGTCATTTTAATCTAGTTTAACAACATCTTTAATTTGGAAGACTCTCCTAGTCCCCTTAGGGAATTGCCTTGTAGTTCATCACAGTATTTGATACTGAAATCCAAAAAAAAAGATGTCATTATAATCTCCTTTTTTTGTTGTTATTTTGTTGGAGTTTTTATACCTGATAACACTGATATTACAACATATCTTGGAGTAGTGTCTCTGCAATAGCCTTAGGCTGGTTGAAGCTTGGACCTTCAGCACCAAAACCCTCAATTATACTGAAGAGAAACTCTTTAATAAAACTAATAGCCTATTAATTAAAAGTATACATTATTGAGGCTGGATTGCTGTCTGAATAGTCACAGCCACAGTAGTGGAAGGAGAGAGATAAGTAATATTCAAAAAGCAGATGTTTTCTCACGTGTCTTGATCCCAGATCTTGTCAGTGAACAAAACTGATCACTTTTGGACCCCAAGTGATGTAAGCTGGGATAGCCCAGGCAAGCCAAAGGGAGCATAAAAGAAAGAATGGCAAGAAAAACTCCTTATCTTGCCAGAGCTCCTCAAGCTGCTGTTCTCAGCTCCTTGGTAGCCAGAAAGCAGGAAAGATCAGCACCTCTGGACACTGGAGCCAAGGAAGCAACTCCAGCAGTTCTCTTCTCATGGCCCACAGATGGAGAGCCAGCAAGAAATGAAGCTTTGAAATGCACGAGGCCTTCACAGGCTGGAATTCTTTAGTGTCAGTTGTTCCATCAGCACCTTAAAGATCCAGAGATTCCTTGGTGGCAAGTTCTGAAGCAAAGGAGCAGAGCAAGAATGTCTAGGTTAGCTTGGATTTCTTCACAAGGCAGATATGAGTGTCTAGTGAAAGCCAAGACCTGGTGTCAGGTTGTATTATTCACTTTCTAACACAAAAACCTGCTATTTAAACACCAAAAAGAGAAGAGAGGGACTTTGCACACTTAGTTCCAGAGACCAGATCTGAAGGTGTTGTTGCACATCTCCCACTTACAGTTATTCCAAGGCATTTTGTGCCCTCTGGTGACCATTTAGAGCTGCATTTTGCTGCATTACCTGCAACCTTTCTGATATCAGGACTCTACCAGGAGTACAGGTGAGATTTGCTGCTCACAGCCTGGGCTAGAATAGTAATTAATCTAAAATAAATAAATAGATAGAAGCAGAGCTAGCTGTTTATACCCAAGATATCACATCTATTTGGCAGAGTTTCATTGGACTCATGCTGTTTTTCCCAGTTTGGGTCCTAGAATAAAAGCATCTAGAGTTGATCACATGAGGGAAAATTGGGGAAGAATCAGTATGTGAGTTTTTTGTTGTAACTGAATTACATCTCAGTGCAAAAGGAATGTTATCAGTGTACAATAATAAGAGTACAACAGATAATTTAATCACTGGAAGATAAATATGTGCTGTTCAAGATGCTATTTCCATACAAAACCTGGCAAAGTCAGTTGTTGTCTTCCACGTGAAGACCTTGTCCTCAAGTGTCTTTATCTTTAGATGCCCTATTAGAACCAAAATGTGACCAAATTTCAAAGCAAATGATTCCACATTTCAAACAGCATGCAGAAAAAAACTGAAACCAGCCAGCAAATCAACTCTTATGTGTCATAAAAATAGGTATAAGCATAAAAGAGTGATTGAATGAATAAATTAATGTGATAGTTCACTAATGTTGAGGTGTTCTAGAGGCATAAAATAACTAGAAATCAGCTGGATAGCTGGAGTTTCATCAATCCTGCAAAAGAGGTCAGTAAATGCACTAACTTTATTTTTATTTCATATAAAAATAATCAAAAGCAGTGTGGTGTTTTGCCATAGCACCCTGAGGTACTGGTGCAGTGCTGCAGGGGAAAACCATCATCAGCTCTGCTCTCTCCTGCCATCCAGATCCTGCCCTGAGGTAGCAGAAAGAACAGTGGGCCCTGCCCACAAGACCACGACTGCTGTGTCTCCTTCCCATGCTGCTTTTACTGGCAGCAGCCTATGAACAGGCTGAGATGTCTCTCTGTGGCCAAAGCCCTGTGAGGTCAGCTGAAGGGTTTCTCTTTTTGTTGCTGATTTTGGTAGGCTTTGGATCAGGACCTAAAGGAAAGTGGCCTGGCTCACTAGGAGTAAGGAAAAATCCAAGCAAACACAGGCAATATCTGTTCTCAAGTGTGCCATGGATATGGAATTCCAAAGGTGTCAGTCTGTTGAGCTGGGTTAATAGTTGTTATTTAAGCTGTTTAAATGTTTGAAGAATTAATTCGTGTTTGGAAAAAAGTTTGTGAGTTAGAGGTGTTGGAAAGTGCACAGAATTTTAGTATTGTTAGCAGGTTTATTTTTAATAAATCCCCCTTGATCATAATTCATTATCCCTGTGAGAATTCATCCAATGCTTTTTAGTCAACATTTTCTCCTGCAATCCATATTAATTAGCAATATTGGTCTGTTGGTTCTACACTATTTACCATTTTTCCCTCTGGTTTCAGAGCACTGTAATTAAAGCATTCCTAGGAGAACTGATTAATGAATTGACCTGAAATGCCTTATTAGAGATCCTACAGAAAACTTCATTTGAAATGGACTACAAAGTTTTGTTAGAGTTTAGCTGGGAATCCAGTGGAGCCTGGAGCCTGATTTTTCCCTAAAACACAGAAGTATAAAATCTAAATAAATATTTTTCTACCTCTGTATGCAAATCAATCTCAGGAAGGCCAGCACCACAAGGGTGGCTCATGGTAGAGAGTGGCTTTGGCTTCTGCAGAAGATCAGTTTTTAGTGCTACTGGAAGGACAGAAATATATTTCAATGATTCCATTAAATGATGGAATTGACAGTTAATTCTTGGTTTATTTCTATCACCATTTGTGATCTCACCCTCAACCTCATCTGCTAAAAGTTTACAAGTAACACTAACAGGAAACTTTTATAAACAACTTTTTCTTGTCATCACCAAGCCTTTTTCTTTTTTTTTTTTTTTGTCTGTTATTTTTAAGATGTAGAAGTCTGGATGTTTGGGGAGAAAAGAAAACATAAATCCTGCTGCCAGAATTCATCCCCTAGCCTAACATGCAATTTGTAACACAGGCAGTTTGGTTATGCAGGCATTTTCCTTCTCACACTTCTCCAATTCAAATGGATGAAAACCATTCCTTTCACTATTTGTTTCATAGGCTGGCTTCTTGTTATGGGCTGAAGAGAGGAGCAAGCAGCTGTTTGTGGAATTGTCATGATGGAAAAGAGAATGGGCCATTCATGGCTGGAGTTGGAGAGGGGTGAAAAGGCTGGCAGTGGAATAAGTTGAAGAAAATTGTCTTTATGCCTTGGGGAAAAGGGATGAAAGCAAAGTAAACTCCACGTGGGAGCACACAAAGTTTGCTTATTTCTTTTATGTACTTCTGCATTCACCTTTGAATTAGTTCTCAGTGCTAATGCAGCTTCCAGGGTTGTGCCTATGGACTGTGCTCAGGAGAGGATCACTTTCCATCTACCCATGGAGCTGCTAAATTGGATTACTGTGAGATCAAATTCACATGCAGCCCAATACTGCATTGCTTTGGTACTAATAACCAGATTCCATGGAAAACTGGAGCTTTCTGACAGGCTGACAGACACTGGAAGGTGACCTCTCAGTGCCATGGGCCACAAATCCCCTCATGGCAGCCTGCTGCAGTGCTATCAGCTTCCTATAAATAGAAAACATTCTGTCACATCAGCCAAGAACTGGAGGGTGTCCAAGTGTCTGTCACTCTTCTGAAATATTATTTGGGAAAAAAAAAAAAAAAAGAAAAAAAGAAATTAATCTGAGGCTTCCATTCACTTTGGCCACATGTGCAAGTCAGGATTAGTTTCTGAACTGCCCTGCTTCACAGAATTGGTCCCAGATTTGAGGAAGATGAAGAAGAATGAGGTACCTCGGGAGCTTCCCAATGTCCCAGTCAGGGCTGAACACGTTGCCTTCTTTCTCCTCCATCCATCCTGGGCCCACTTGTTGAGGATACACAGAGCTCAGCCCTCCAAGGCTGGTGTTGAATGCTCCACAAAATCCAGCTGTGTTTAAACCTTGCTGGAATCCCAGGACCAGCTCAGCAGAGTCAGCTGCCTTTAGCTGGGAGTTTGGACAAGGAATTTAATGGGGTGGGATTTTGTAACCCTTCATTTCAGTAAGAACAACCCAGATGCTTATAGTTAGGTATGAGTTAAAGTCCAGAAACTGAAAAAAAACCCCAAACAAACTAAAAAGGAAAGAACTTGTAAAGGCCTGAAGACAACATCATATGATTGATGCTGACCTGCTAGAAGAGCTGTTTCATATCTGTGCTTTGAATCCCATATTGTCTGCTGCAGAAAGGCACAGCACAGAAATGCTGAGATGCAGAAACCCCATGGATAAAACAATTTGCTAAATGAGATATACAATCTCTATTGGGCTGGGACTTATTTTCCAGGGAGGATTTTAGGAGCCCCAAAACACAGGAAATTAAAATGAAATAACTGAAAAGTAACTTGGGTTACTTTCATTAAAAAACCCAAACCAAACACCAAATGCTATCTACAAAACCAAAACAAAAAAAGAGAAGAAAAAAAAAAAGAAAAAGAAGGAAAAAAAAAATCTAGTTGCAAATAGCCATAGAAAAGAATTGAGTGATGTTTGAGAAATGAGGGTTGAAGGCAAGATTTCTCAGTTAGCCATGTTAAGTCCCCACTTTCCCAGTAGCCCTAAGGTTTGGTTCCCAGAGCTCTGAAGATGAGTAATTTGGTTTTCAGACCCAGCAAAAGAAGGCCTCAAAGCTATATGTCAATGTCACTTATCAGATTGAATTTCATGTCAATTTGGGCTTACCATAATCTTTTTTTCATACTACTGAGCAAGAGCTCAGGACTAATATCCACAGTTTTACCCCCAGCAGCAAAGTCACTAAGTGTGCTACTCATTAAATCAGCCTCAGAGTTGATGTTCCCACACCAGTGCATTAAATATAGATAGTCTTGCAAGGTGGTAATTCATTTTCTTCAAGCTGAACAAGCTCTGCAAGCCTGCTGAACAAAAACCAGAGCTGTGGATTTCAAGTTCATCAGAGACAATACAAAAGGGCCTTAAATAATTTAGAATGAAAATAGTCCAATGATGTTGTCACTAATTTTTTTTTTTTTCCCTGTTTCCTCCCTTGGGAAACTTTTTAAACACAGTAATTCAGCTGGGGAAAAAAAATCTTAAATTCAAGATGTAGGAAGAATGATTTCAAATGTTGCAACACTCACTCTGTGGCATTGTTAAATATTTCTCATTTTATTAATTGGAATGACCCTACGAAATAGAACCAGTGACTCCTGAATTTTCCAGAGAATGAATCTTTTCATTTGAACTAATGGTAAGTTCCCACTAGAAAATTGAGTTTGTGTTCATAATGAAGTTATGAAATCTGCTGCTGAATTCATTAAATGGGAACAACTTTTATTTCATTATAGTAACAAACATAGCAAATTAATTTTCTCAACTAGGCATCGGGATGAGGTTTTAATAGAGAACACTATTATGTGTGAACAATTAAAATCATTTACATTTGGAGAACATTGGTTATGAATGATGCCATTATCCCATTAATATAGCAAAACCAATCAAAACTGAATGTTAAAGAGTTGAAATTGGGCATTTAAAGTAATAAGCAAATGGTGTGCAGATGCAGACAGGAGGCTGGAACTTTGCTGGGAAATGTGGCTGTGACTGGCACATACGATTAGCAAATTTGCACTGTCCCTTAAGGTCTAATTAAGCACCACAGACTGTAAGACAGAAAGCTCCCTCCACATAATTACCCCTTGTGTGCTTGCTTATCTCTTGAAAATATGACTTTTGTTGTATTTAATTATGTGTGAAAGATGCTGAACGTCACTTTATCTGGGTAATCTTATCAAGCCATCAGTCTGCCTGTCACTAAATGCCAACGTTTTCATTCTGGACAAAGGAAGGTGGAAAATTACATTTCTCAGGAAACTCTGGTCTTTTATACCTTGTTATGATTTTTTTGGTGTGTGTTATTTTTTTTTAGCTATTTTTTTCCCCCCTAACAGCATCGTTTGGGATAAATAAAGGGCTGTATAATAATAAAGGGATTTTTTGTTTTCAGTGAACTAGGAAATGAAATCAGGCAGTGCTGCAGTGGGTACTGTGCAGTGAAGACAGGGCAGGACTCTGCAAATAGGCTCCCTGCTCCCCATCATTTCCAGGCTCCTGAGCTGGCTGCACTTCAGCCTTCATGTGAGCAGGGTTAAAAGTGATGACTGGTTACTCTCATTTGCAGGCAGCCAAAAACTCAGGGAGGTTATCCAGCAAGCCAGTCAGATTTCTGATCCTGGAGGACTTACCTTGCCTGAAGGTATTCAGCATAGGTTTGCAACCAGAGGGGGAGGGGGGGGGAAAGTCATTAAAGCAAGAATAATTCTACTTATTAAAAGTTGTTGACACTGGCAGCTATGAAAAGAATCTTCTCAGGCTTGCTGGCTAATTCCAGAGGAAAGCTGCTGCTTTCTCACCTCATCCTCCTGGAGAGATGGAGGGCTCAGCACATTGTTGCAGGAAAAAGGGGCTGGAAACAGCCCTTTGGAGGTCATCTTGGCCACTGCTTTGCCTGAAGGCAGGATCAATGATTCCTGACAGATGTTTGTCTAACCTAGGCTCCCTGAAATGGGTACTAGGAGGGGTTTTTTAATCTCTGTCAGTTCTTAACTCTTGCAAGTGCCTGGAAGTCAATAAGTGACTGCTCTGGTGTCATGCCCCCTCTGTCACTGTGTGATTTCTCTCCTCTTGCTCTGGTGTGCATCAGCCTCTTGCCTTCTGCAGTAGGTGGGGTTTCAGTTGAAGAGTTAAAATGAGTCTTCACTGCACTGATCAGCAAAGAAAGATATTCTAGTAGGTGGTGGGGACTCTACAACCTCTCTGGCTACAGCAGGAAAGGCAAATGAGTGGCAGGTTGTGATTTGAGGTCAGCAATAACACCTGAGTAGCTGAAGACAAGAGTGTGAGAATCTGTGTTTTTCATGTAAAACCAGCTTTTCTCCTCACTGTGGTGGTAAAGAAAGTATTAGTGATTTATTCTGCCATCATTTCTCCTCACTGTGGGGGTAAAGAAAGTATTGGCCATTTACTCTGCCAAGAATAACTGGATTTGGGGAGCACTTGGGCTGAGTTACTTATCTCAGCTCTCAGCAGCTGCCTGTCCTTGGGTTACTCAGCTCCTGCATGACCTAGGCTTCCAACACCCTGACTGCAAGAGACAGAAGGCAGGTTTCCTCTCACCAGGAAAGATTTCATCCTATTTAATCAGAAATTCGAGTTTGACATCACTTCAGTCAAAACATTTTCTTGCTGCCACTAAAATGTGGGTCTCAAAGGTGCAGTTTTTTGCACACTGAGTAGACTCTTAGTGGGGCTACAGTTTGAGATCATGGTAATCACACAATTCAACAAATTAGGGTGGGTTTTTTTCCTCCTCATTAACTTCAGCTTCTCCCTGGATTAGTTGGAACCAGCTGTAATTCCTCTAAGGTTTGGTATCCTTCCTGCACTGAGAGGTAAATGGTAAAAGCACCATGTGCATGGAACAAGAGAAATATGTCAGTCCAAGATGGTTGTATTTT
>JAOEGS010016863.1:33338-53039 GCA_025447755.1 Corythornis vintsioides | reverse complement strand
AGAGGTGGAAGAAGCTATAACAACAACAGGTAACATACGTGATAGGAAAAAACCTGCCATTACTCCAACCTCAGATGATTTTCATGTTCAAACACAGCATCCTTATGAAAGTTTTGAGCTGCTTTGCAACTGTGCAGGTGGCTTTTGTGCTTGCAGGCAAGGTCAGGTGATGTCACAAAGGGAAGTCCAGGAATGGGAGGAGATGAGGAGGGTCACTAAATTAGTGCTGCCTCCTGGGAAAAGGGTTTCCAAGTGACTGGGTAGCTCGTGGATAACTCACTGCAGCTTTCTTAGCTCAGATGTACAGTTCATTACACTTTTTATGTCTGGGTAACCTGATTTACAGATATTAAAAATCAATTATAGGTTGGAAAATGTTCTGTTATCTTTATATTTTATAAGGGAGGTGAAATGGAGGGAATAATCTCCTCAGTACAAGGTTATGAACATTAGGCCAAATCACTACAAACTTCTAGAGTGTAGCCTACAATTTATTTCAACCTATTGCTCTCCTGCTAGTTTCCTGAGGATATTTCCTATTTTTTTAGCATTTCATTATGTAGACTTCTGTAGATTAATTAGGACAATGATGTGGGGTTTTTTTTCTTGTTTTTTATTTTTGTCTTTGACTTCTTCCAAAGAATTTGATTTATTAATGCCAGAATGCCAAGTTGACCATTATTCAGGGTCTGCTTTGTTGACACTGTGGTTGTTCTCACAGGAATAAGAAGCATGAGTCAATAATTAGCTAGGTGGGTTTTCACTCATGTGATAGATGAGGCACCTTGTATCTGGCAGAAAAGATCTTTTTCTGAAAGCTTATCTATCATGCTTTGGGTTTGTTTTGCTTTTGTTGTTTGGGATTTTTTCCTTCCCCAAGCTGGAATCATAATAGAAATAAACCTGCAATCAGGTGAACAAACTCACTCGTGGCCTTTTTGTAGCAGGGTTTGGCTGGATAATTTGGCAATGTTTGCAAACTTCTACCTATTGATAAATGAAAATTGGCTGGTGCATCACTTCCAAGAAAAGAAATGCTCAGGCTTCATAGCTTTTTATGCTCTCAGCTCCCAAGTAGACAAAACATGTCAGGTTGGGTATAAATTCTCCTTTGTGTTTCAGCTGTGACTAAAAAGCCAGATTAGAACTCCAGGAATGTATCCCATGTGATTTAAAAATAAGGAAAACATGAAACTCATGAGAACAGAAAGCAGCTGTTCCTCTCCTGCCTCTCCCTGAGCACAGTGACAGAGAATATTGTTTAGAGAGGCCCCATCCATCACATTTCATGGCCTGTTATTAAAACTCTGCTTAAGTAGTCAACAATAAGCCATATATTTAATCACCATAGTCCAGCACTTTTCTCAGGAAACAAATTTCACCTCTAAATAAGAGAGCAAAAGCCAGGAAGTTATCACTCTAAAAAAAGTATTTAAAATTGCTCTAAGTGAAGGCATAAAATTATTATCAGTACATGTAAATACACATATACAAGTGGATTTCCTCTCTATTATAGTTGCAGATATTGTGTGGAATGTGTTGTAGTCTTCCAAATAAACCCAATTCCATTGACATCATGAAACTGGCTAGAGAAGCCAGTGGCTGTGAGGGAGAGGGCAACTGGTTTAGCCAGTGCCTGACCTTGTGATGCAGTGTAAAGTCACCCCATCACCCAAATATTTTTGACACCTTGATACTAAAAAATGCCTTGAGTACACTGAATATCAGCTATTCCCATCTCTCCTGGTTTCAACAAGAGCATAAGCATCAGCAGGTATATGACATTTGTACGCCAAATCCCTCTTTCCTTACCCTCTTTGGATTCATGACTTTTTTGCTTGCTCCTAATTCTAATTTTCTCTATTTTTTTTTTTTTTTTTTTTTGAAGAGCAAAAGGATCACCCCCAGCAGAGGAAATCTCACACAGCTGGAGTGGTAGAGCAGCTCACAGTGTCACAGCATTTTGTACCTGACACTCCATGTGAATGTACAGCTTGTTCTTGGAAAGAAGAGAAAGTGCTTTTATTCCTCCCAAAACTCAGGCAGATGTCCAGCAGGCAAAGATTCAGCCAAGACAGTGAACATTTGCATATTTATACATTTCCTACACCCATATCTTAGCCATTTCTTCCAAGGCTCTTTCAAATAAATCACATCCCCCAGATAAGAATCAGATCAAGGTTCAGACTAATGATTTCAATAATCCCTTACCACTCTGGAAGGAGGGTTTTCCACTCAGTGATCTCAAAACATTAAACAAAAAGCACTAAGGCTTCTTAACGTGCCTCTGAAGTAAAGCTTCTTAGCTCTGCTAAGACAATGTCAGAGAATTTTACATTTCCAGGGTGCCATGTAGCCTTCAAATCTTGAATAAACAGTGACCAGAGCAGGGCCAAAGAGTGAGCACTGCCTGAAATCCCTAGCAGGGGCAAATCAGCAGCAAGAGCTGTGGTTGGGACAGGATTTGTAGCCAGCAGTAGGGTTTTTTTATGTAATAAGCTTAGTACTAGATGTAAAAAAGCATGTTTCTTCTGCAGGAGAATATTACAGGGAAACCAGGCAGCACTCATGTCACTGCCTGGAATAGAAAACACAGAGTCTTTGCTTTCTCTGAGCAGCAGTGTCAGTAGTTTCAGTGAGGTCTTAATAATCAGCTATTTTTTATGACCTGAAGCTTAGCTACACTTAGAATATTTTCCTCATGAATGGTACTATCTGTTTTGCTTCTTGATTTCTTTTTTTTCTCCTCTCAACTGTTGGCTTCAAAAAGAAATGAAGGAAAAAACATTCAAAATATAATGACAGTGAAAAAAAGAAGATATGTCCTCTGGTTTAAATATATTTAGTTTGCTGCAGTCCCAGTGGGAATGGATTTGTTCCATTGTTTTCTCTTCTCTAGTTTGTTCTTTGATTATTGCATTTTATTTTATTGCAGCTCATTTCACACATTTTCTTTTCATTTTATTCTGTCAGTCTTACTGTTTGTCATGTTTGCTTTTGTATTTCCTCTCAGGTTTTAGGAGCAAAGCTTGAATATGTCAGAACAGCATTTCAGTTGTGTTAAGAGAAATCAGTGTAGCAAAGCTGCTTCACTCTAATGTTCTTGAAATACCTCTTTCTTCAGAATTAACTGCTTTGTAGCAGTTTCATTTTTATCCAGTGTTTGAATCCTAGACATTTCTTCTTCCTTATACCCTTTTTTCTTGGCAGTTTCTCTCTGAGACATTAAATAAACAACGTTTCTTCCATTAGACTTGCTTTTGTTTCCAGAAGGATGAAGGGATTCATCGAAGCAAAGGTCAAAGGAGGCAGGTCTCCATCTGAAGTTTAAAGCTAATAGTCTGTCTAGGAGAGAGGACAACATTTCTGACTCTCAGGAGGTGCTGAGCACCTGCAGCTCTGCTAACTTCAGAGGACTATGTGCCTAGTAGGCACCTCTGAAAAAACAGATCCTTCCATTGCAGTTCTGGCTGGGCCAAACCCAACAGCAACCCAGTGGGAGTGGAGGGATTGATCCTGAAACAGCTGCACATATAGATTCAGGGGGAAAACCCTAAACAAACAAACAGGGAATGTCTGTGTTAGCAGCATGTGTTTGCCCACTTGATATTTCACCTAATCCTGTATTAACTGTTCCTTCCATATGACCAACTTGCTGGCAAAGCTACAGGAGATGATACAACATGGAAAGAGAGTGAAAGAAGTGTGGAGGGAATGAAAAGTCTATCACTTTGACTAAAACCAAACAACTTATACCATGTGAGACAGAAAAAGAAAGTCCTACAAAGCTATTTCACTTGCTGGTGAGAGCTTACAAAGGAATCAGGCAGTGCTTCTGCACCTTTGGAATACATGATCCTAAATATGAGCCATACCAGCCCTTCAGATGGAAACTTGAGGCAAAGAAAACTTACTGTAGCATGAAAGGTCAGGAGAATTTGTTGACTTGGCATTCATGAAGAGAACTGCAGAACCTACACTGAGTGTCAAACAGGGAAGAAAAGTCAGTTCTGCACAGTACACCCTGCCAAAACAGGAATGGCAAGGGGGTGTCTTCACAGAGAGAAGTGACTGAAGCATCTGTTTTATTTTAGGAGTCATTACCTCAACATGTAAGGCATAAAGACTTCTGGAACACTCCTCTTAGCATGATATGATATGTTATCCAATTAAAACCTCTCTGCTTCACTGGTGTAGTTCTGTGTAGAAAAGAATCCTTTCCTCTGGGGCATTTGTGAGATTTGGTATGTTTGAAAGTCAAGAGACTGATAAAAGGCATCATTGGGAGAATATATTGCACATCCTCTGCTACCACAGCCATGAGGCCCACATACTTCCTTCATACTTAATTGTGAGGAGACAAAGACAGCAGAAATGTGAAGTTTGCAAGGGAACTAAGCTGGATATGACAGAGCAATTAAAGAAAGGGAAAATCTGGTATGATGATTTCCCAGCCCTTGTCTGGAATTGTCCTGTTTTGAGTGGGTTTCCTCCTTATTAAGCTGTAACATCTTTCTAAACCAGACATTTATTTCCTGATTGAATACTAGTTAACTTTTCCATAGGTAGTTTTAACAAGTAGTTTTTCCTAGCAGAGCAAAACATGTGACTCCAGCTTAATGATGAAGTGTTAGAGCAATACCAGTGTGGTGTGCAATGGGAACACAGCATGCTGTGTGGAGAAGCACAGGATGGTAAAAGACAGGGCTCCAGAATGACTCTGGAGACCCCAGGGGTAGAAAAACTTCACGAGGGTCAGTTTAAGAAATGCAAACCTGGGAGCTGAGCAAAAATGGTTTAGGGGTAGCAAAGAGAATAAAGAATAAGAATCTGAGGTAAAAAAAACCATAATTACTACATTCAGGTATATTGTGGAGAAGAAACAAGGCATGAAAATGTGTAATGTATAAATAGATAGAAAAATATTCTTACCTGGAGCCTTGGGGAAGGTGAAAGAAACCATTAGCAGCACACTGCTCCCAGCAAAGGGAAAGAAATCCCATCATCAATATCACTCTCAGGGGTACTGTTGACTCACTGCTGCTGCCTTCTTCTGAGGAAGATTGGCTCTGTTGGCCTTAGAGAGCTGTGGGGAAAACAGCAAATCCAGGGAAAAGTGTAAAAAATAGGAAGTTTTGTGTAACACTTTTTAATGGTATTATTAATTACATTTGATTTTTATTAAGTAGAGAATTTGGAATAGAAGAATGTTGAATATTTGATTAATTCGGGGAGTTTTAATATCATTGTAACTGGACTAATAATCATAAAAACCTTTTTGTGTGTGTGTGGCTGTATTATAACCATAAATTCTTTACTTAAAATGTATGGTATTCTCTTTTTATCCATAAGCAGAGTTAGCAAGTATCCAATAAAAATGTAGGTATATTGACTTAAATCTACTGTATAACATCTGATCTGTGGAGAATGTGTATATTTGCTTTTAGCCAAAGCAAATGCAGGTCAACTTGATTTGCTGTGACTAGGAATTACTCCACGGTGTGATTTGCTTTTGCAGCTCATGGCCAATGCATGAAGAACACAGAAACAATTCTATGGCCCAGCTGATGTCTGACAACTTGGTGAATTTTTGTAACTGGAGGATTAGGTAGAAAAAGAATTAAATTCTAGACCAATTGTAACAAAAAACCTGGTATCCAGTGCACTTAAATCTGTTTTAAAAGGAATTTACAGTTAATACAATGGAATGTTGGTATGGCTTGTAACGTAATTTCATTTGTAGACAATAAAATTCTAATTTAATGACTACCCAAGCTGATGGAGTAGATCATCCTCTCATGCAGTACGTGCAGGACAGTTGGATGACCAGGCCCACTCAGGAGCTTGACTAACCTGATTTTCTTCTACAGCATGATCACCTTTGTGGATGAGGGAAGGGCTGTGGATGTTTTCTAGCTGGACTTCAGCAAGGCCTTTGACACTTTCCCACAGCATTCCCCTGGAGAAACTGGCTGCTCAAGGCCTGGCTGTGCCTACTCTGCTGGGTGGCCAGGCCCAGAGCATGGTGGAAATGGAGTGGAATCCAGTTGGCACCACTCACAAGTGGTGTTCCCCAGGGCCCAGAACTGGGGCCTGTTCTCTTTAATATCTTTATCATCAGCTGGCTGAGGGGATCGAGGCCCCCTCAGTAAGTTTGCAGATGTGTTGATCTGCTGGAAGGCAGAGAGGCTCTGCAGCAGGATCCGGACAGGCTGGGCCCATGGCCGGAGGCCTGGGAGATGAGATCCCACAAGGCCAAGGGCTCAGTCCCACAAGGCCAAGGGCTGGGTCCCAGAAGGCCAAGGGCTGGGTCCCACAAGGCCAAGGACTGGTTCTCACAAGGCCAAGGGCTGGTTCCCACAAGGCCGAGGTCTGGTTCCCACAAGGCCAAGGACCAGGTCCCACAAGGCTGAGTACTGGGTCCCTCTCTTTGGCCTCAAAATACCCCAGCAGTGCTACAGGCTCTGGGAGGAGGGGCTGAGAAGGGCCTGGTGCAGAAGGACCTGGGGGTGCTGGTGGAGACCTGGCTGGACATGAGCCAGCAGTGTGGCCAAGAAGGCCAAGGGCATCCTGGCCTGGATCAGGACTGGTGTGGGGAAGGGCCTGGAGCACAAGTGTTCTGAGGAGTGTCTGGAAGAGTGGGGGTTGTTTAGCTTAGAGAAAAGGAGGTTCAGGGGACACGTTATTTCTCTATATACCTGCCAGGAGGTTATAGAGAGCTGGGGGTCAGGCTGTTCTCCCAAGTAACAAGAGTTAGGACAAGAGGGAATGACCTTAAGCTGCACCAAGGGAAGATTAGATGGGATATGAGGAAGAACTTTACTGAATGGGTTCTCAGCTTGCTGCAGTAGGTGGTGGAGTCCTCACCCCTAGAGGTAATTAAGAGTTGTGTAGAAGTAGTGTTGTGGGGTATGGTTTAGTCAAGGTCTCCTCAATGGTTAATGATTGGACTGGATGATCTTAAAGGTCTTTTCCAATCTAAGAAATCTGGTGATTCTGTCTTGACAACTGAAAAACTCTGATTCCAAATTAACTTGCACGGAAAATGACATTTGGAGAATAGAAATATGAGTGGCAAAATTATTGTTGTGCATTTATCTTTCTAGAATCAGTTGTAGTCTGTCCTAACTGTGTCAAGCCTGAACTGCAGAAGGGAATTTCCTGAACTGTAGCAGGAATGTGAAACAATAAGATCTTTTCCCTACAAAATGAATGTTTATTTTCAAACCGTTTTTTTTTTTTCTAGAAAGCTTTCCAGCAAAAAAAGAAAAGAAAAGAAAAAGCTGTCAGTCCTGGCCAGGAATGGGTTATATGATCCAGTGAACATGCTAAGCCTCAGAACAAAAGTCATTAACCAGGCCTAACAGAGAGAAATACCCACAATCACTTTAAACAGTTCACCCCATCTCCATATAAGTAAATTTCTACTCTGAAGTGCAAGAAATCAAGTGGCTTAATTGCTCATTTGTCTGTAAGCCTCTGGGATGGAGAATGTTAGTTTATTTAATGCATAAATACTCCAGAGTAATTTCCCCCATATTTATTTTCCACTGGTGCATCAATCATATTCATTTGACAGGGTTCTGGAAAGTGTAATCTTGTGGACTGACCAGAAAAAAAATGAAATATGCCAACCTTTTCAGAAGGTGATGGGAAGGAAGAAATCCCTTCACAACTAAATGCAAGTACCATACTTATTTCCATGTGCATATTTCCCTGAAGAGGCAGAATATATTCAGTAATTCCCTACTATTCC
This sequence comes from Corythornis vintsioides, assembly GCA_025447755.1. Lineage (NCBI taxonomy): Eukaryota > Metazoa > Chordata > Aves > Coraciiformes > Alcedinidae > Corythornis > Corythornis vintsioides. The sequence continues at coordinate 45,283 of JAOEGS010016863.1, read as the reverse complement.
CTTTGAAATCCCAGAAAGATGGAGATGGAGTAAAGCAGAATCTTGGACTCCAGATCACTGTAAACATATCCACATTATATTGCAAAGATAAATTATTTCTGTGGCCAAAATCACTCGGAGTAACCCAGTCTAAAACAAAAGCAGAAACTTTCCCCTACAAGAGGTAGTTGGAGAGAAAATAAATTGACAAAATGAATATTGTATATGCAGTCTGAATTCTTCTGCTACTATAAAACTAAATTCCTGCCTCAATCAGGTCTTTGTATTCAGCATTCAGTCAACTCTCCCAGTGATGTGTTTTGATTTAAGGTGGAGGCTGTGAGTCCCTGCCTGGCTAAAACCATGCCAAGAAAGCTGTCTGAAGAAAGAAGGAATGGCAATGAAGAACAAGAGTGTGCTTAAGGGCAAATAAAAGAGAATACCCTACTGAATCTTTGGGCTTTTTTATTCACGTATGATGCTAAACTATGTACAGGGCTTGAACATTTTCAATCTGTAGGAATAAAGAAGTCCTTTTACTACTCTGCTCTGTGGCTGTGTCCATAAATGTGATCATCTAGAACAGAGGCTGTAATGGAAAGGAGCACAACTGGAGGATGGAATTGCCTGAAGCCTTCCTACTTAGAGACATCAGACCTGGCTAATGAAGCTGGAACAGAGGCAGAAGGCTGTGTAGCTGCCTTCTTGAATCAGCCACATGAATGCAAAGAAAAAAACCACCCCACCTTGTTGTTTTAACAATTCTCTTTGTTAGGGGTTGAGTTATTTAGTTATGTATTCATTTCTTTGTTCTCAAATGGAGTGAGTTCAGTGACTTCAGTTTCCTTGAGGCACCAGAGAGCCAGTAAAGTTCTTTCTGATTGAGTGGCTCATTTCTAAATATTAATTAGTTTCTGAGGCAAGCACGGTGTTCATCCTGAAAACATCTAAATCACTGCTGACTCTCTTGTGTCAGGTCTGCAGAAAAAAAATCATCAGTATTGTCCTGGTTCTAGTGAGAAGGGCACTGATGGTGTCAGGGTTTCCCTCCCCAGCTCAGCTCTGCTGTTGGCACAGGCAGTGGCTGCTGCTGGCACTGAGAGCACCCCATGGGCACAGGCAGTACCTGGGGCACTGCTGGGGACAGGACAGGGGACCCCAAAGTGTTCATCTGCTGGGACTGTCCCAGTGCCTGCCCCATAGCCCAGTGGGGATGGAGTTGCCATGGGGGGGGTTGGTTCCATCCTGGCTGTGTAGATATCTGTGTCTATCCCAGTTTATGGTGATGATTCCCAGTGTCACTGAAGCTGTTCCAGTTCCCTGTCCAATGCCTCAGTCTCCCTCAGTCCCTTATAAATTGGAATTATCTTCTTTGATAAACATGTGTCTATATGTGTATTATCTTTATTGTATGTTAAGGACAGACAAGGAGAGTGACCTTGATACAGCAAAGTTTATAACTAAATAATTTGATTGGAGAAGGAGCTTTTAATAATCTGAAGTTGGTATTTAAAGCAATCAGGTTTAAAAAAAAGCATAGCAATAACAGATAAGATTTTCAAGCACAAACCACAAGAAGGTTGATTATTTATTTTTAATTCTACTTATATTTAGCTTAAGTGGATTATTTGTTTTGATGTATTATGTCTAAATACATGAAGCTTTCAAATGGCTTTGAAAAGATCACGTGTCTGTAGTACTTTTATACTACTAGTTACCTAATATCTTTTAGGTAGGGTTTTTTTTCCCCCTAAAACATAGATATCTTGTTTGTTTGGAGTTTTATTATTTGTTTTTGTCCCCTAAAACTTAATATCTTTTATTTTGAAGAATTAATTCTGTTGTTTTACTGGAGAAATTAATAAAACTGGAGATGATAGCACTAAAGCATTCTGAAATCTTTTGGGATATGTTTTTCTTTTTAACCTTTTGCTTTCACACACACTAAGGAATCCAACACATATCATACTTCCAGACCAAATAACCTGAGTTCTATACACTGGGGGACAAGCTTATTGCCAGAAAACTGGCCAGATTCAGTGCTGGCCAGATTTTTTTTGGGTTTTATGTTTGAGTAGCTACTAGATTCCTCCGTGCTGTGGATCTGCAGCACCTCAATTAGACAATTAGCCGAGGCATTGCACTGTAAACAAAGAGCATATGGAGCATGCCCAGATTGTCAGCAGGAACAGAGGTCACTGGCAGTGAGCAAGGCATGTTTGTGAGCAGAGATGTTGCTGCACCTGCACTGGGCAGCCTTTGAAACAGAGGTTAATGGAGAGGTTAGTGTGACGATGCACTTGAAGTCGTTGAAGATGATGTTGCAGCAAAAAAAAAACCCCAGTCACATATGCAAGCAATTTGGTGTGGAGCCAAACAAAGGCAAGCTTTAATAAGAAAGCAGAGAGTGTGTCATTACTTGTGTGGCAGGAATCCTTTTAATTACTAAGTACTTCCTTCTCTGCTCTGTGCAGTAGTCTCGGAGTCAAGAGATTTGTTGCCTGGTGAATTAAAACCAGATTAGCCAAAGCTACCCCCTTGCACAATCATCTTGTTCTGATAAGACATAGGAGGGATTAATTTGATCTGCTTGTTCATCAAGTGCTACTGGAATCCGTGTGTGGGAGAGGCTGGGGAAAGAAGAGAGAAGCAGGACCAATGTCATGGGGAGGCCCTGACCTGGCAGCGTGGGGGTGCTGCCTGAGCAGACAAGAGTTCCTGCAGTTGGAGGGCTTTGCATCTGGGACTGGAAGACTGGGCTCAGATGTCAGTGGATTTCCACGTGCCTCCAGATGTTCAGGAGTGTTTCTAGAATTCCTTAAGCAGGATAAGTCTACTTTGACTTTGGAAATGCAGCCCTCTGAGTTTAACTTTGGGTGCTTAAATTCTTTAGGAATCCCGTGTGTGCTTAAGCAGCTTTATCACTGAGAGCCAGGTGGCTGCTTTTCACAAAGCTCCCCTTAGCCAGTCCTGCTTCTCTGTCCTGTTCTGCCCAAACTCTTCAGCTTCCACCACACAGTCCTCACCCAGTGCTTTCCCTCAGTTCCAAGGGGTTTTCCAGTCCTACCAGACAGTGATTTGAATTTCCTAAACAGTAAAGTAGAGATTTTCAAATGGTACTCCATGGACTTTCAGGTTCCACAGCATATTTCTGCAGTATATAAGGAATATATATATATAAGTAGTATAAAAAACTACCCCCTAAAGTAGTTTCTTTGCTCCTCCACTGTAATAAAACCTTCTGTCATACATTATGGGATAAAAATGCACTTAAGTTTGAGACTCTGATATATATATATAAATATATAATATTTAGAGTATATCAAGAATAGTCTTTGATGATGATTGCCAAACTATGCTCTTCAATAATGTTGGAAACAACTGTTGCTATGCTTAAATTAATTACCCATGCCTTTCCAGTTTTGCTAGGAAGTATTTATGGTATCTACAGATTAGAACAGTATGAAAATAATCACAATAAGGTACAGATTTTTCAAGAGTCATTATGATTAATGAGTGTGATGTGTCCCATGGTATCATCTTCAATCACTGGCTCAGGGCCCCACGTCAAAGGGTTCTACAACAAGTGCATGGAAAATCTTGAGCCAAAAGAGGAGGTTTGCTGTGCATGCACCACATCACTGCAGGGTAGTGAAAGTAAAACAGACTACATCATCCAGCACAGCCCTCAGCTTGGGAAGGCTTGAGTTACAGCTGCATTTAACTGTGTGAACTCACAACCTATATGCACAGCCTTCCAAACTGCCTCTGATGTTGCTTTTGAAATGAAATGGGAGAAGAAAATGAGAGATGATTTGGTATCCTTACTCTGGTGTAACTCTGCTCTCTAGACTTTCAGGTTGCATGAAAATTCACCAATAAAACCACTAGATGATTCTGGGTGGAATGGCCAGAATATGTGCAGTACTGGGGGACCTGCTATGGATTTATTCATTCCTCAGATGAAGGCAAAGGGACAGAAAATGTCAGGAATCAGGAGGCTGATGGATGTCCAGTATGAGGCCTGACAACCATTGCAGTATGCTAAAGACTGAGGACTTGAGACTTTAAGATACCTGAAGGTGTCTTCAATAAGGAACTGAGACCTGAAGCTTGTTGAGAAAAGCAATATATTCAGAACCCAACTCACTGATGGCCTAGAATGCCTTGGGTTATTCATGAGAGACCCTCACAGCACATTGAGTTTTGAGATTGTGTCCCCCTAAAGTAGTCTGTTTGCTCCTCCACTGTAATAAAAACCTTCTGTTACATATTATGGAGTAAAAATGTACTGAAGTTTGAGATTCAGATTTTCCAACTTATGTTTCAGAGAATCCTCTTTCAAAAGCAACTTGTTTTTGGTAAATCCATTCTGTTTATTTTCTGCTGCACTTTCCTTATGATCCTGTGTTTCTCTGGATGATACTGAGAAGAGATAAGCAGTAGCTGAGGGAAAGCACAACATACATCATTCACTACCATTTTCACCACCTAACCTTTAACATGAAATAAATCATCCCAGCTCAACATTGATGCTGGCAAGTGTAATTCTTTGGCTAATGATGATGAAAGGAGGTGAAATTCATCAGTGAGTGGTTAGGAAAATTTGGGTTTAGACCAGGAAGAGATGAAAACTGGAAGAGAAGGCTGGAATTGTCAGCAGCAGAGCATTGGTGGTATAGTGGTGAGCATAGCTGCCTTCCAAGCAGTTGACCCGGGTTCGATTCCCGGCCAATGCAGTTGCTTTTTGAACATCAGCAGAGGGTGGTGCTGCCATCCAGAGACACCTCCCTGGGGGTGCAGCCATCCAGAGACACCTCCCCGGGGATGCTGCCATCCAGAGACACCTCCCCGGGGATGCTGCCATCCAGAGACACCTCCCTGGGGGTGCAGCCATGGCACAGCAGGAACAGCACAAGGTGTGATGCTGCCATCCATCCAGAGACACCTCCCCAGGGATGCAGCCATGGCACAGCAGGAACAGCACAAGGAGAGAAAAGCAAGATCCTGCTGCTGGAAAAAGCAGGTTGGCAGAAGAGGTTGTGGGTGGAGGACCTACCCCAATGGACCAGGAAGACAAGGAGAGAAGTCGTGGAATTGGAGAGTAGGTTGGAGGAGGAGTTTGTGGAAGGACCTAGACCCAGTTGAAGATGAGGCAGCCATGGTTCCTTGCAGCACAGAAGGTTAATGGGTGTCCTGGGACAAAATGCTGCTGCTGCCTCTGCAACCATCTGCCAAGCAAAGTGCCTGTCCAGGAGCAGAGTAAAAACCACTTTCAGGTGCAACTTCACTGTTTGATTTCCTTCTTTTGGGAGCAGGGAAAGAAGTGATCTGTTGCTAGTCTGGATGGCTTAAAACCAGAAGGGAGGGATTTCCAGTCTCTTTTCCCCCATCCACGTACTTGCTGCAGTACAATGTCCAAAATGTCAAAAAGATCTCTTCTAGAAAATTTCTGCAGCATCTCTCTTAAAAAAACCCAACAAACCAGTTCTTGAGCTTTCCATCTACAAGAATATTTTATATTATATATATTACAATAATTTCCAGCTAATAATCCAAGTAAGAGAACCCTTTAATTATCACTCAATACTGAAACATTTTTATGGCAAATAAATGATTTATCATGCTGATATCATCCTGCTGCTTCCTTCAGCCTCCTACTCTGGTTCTGTGTGTTCACATTTGGGCTTTTGCCTTGCAATTAATTGACCTCATTTTGGAGTTTGAAACACTTTTAGTGCAGGTGAGTGTGAAATTCCTGAGGGATTTACAGTTGTGGATGCTTGGTGCTTATAGGAACAGGAAGGGAGGGATGAGGGGAGGGAGGAAAGGACAGATACCCACCCAGAAAGAGACACCCCCGTGCCTCTCTGAGTGCATGGTTTGCCTCACACACCAATTACATTCTGCCTGATAAATGCAAAATAAAATGGTATGTCTTTCCCATTTCTTTTGTTTTCATGTCCTTAAGAGACACTCAGGGAATTTTCCTACTTTAGCATATTCTGGGGCTATCTAGAAGCAAAAATAGACTGCCAGAATCCTCTAAAAAAAATAAATCAGTTAATATACATCTTGGCCTGAGATTTGTTTGAACATCAAAGCAAGCTGCAGGAGAACTCAGTTGCATCCAGCTGCATGGGGTGGTATGTTCCTCGTATTGAGGAGCCCCTTTTCTGTCTCCATCTTTCACTGCTTCTGTCAAACAGTTTACAGAGAGGCACTATAAACTCAGCCAGAGCTCCAGGAATGCCATCAATGAGTTTGGGGAGTTTACATTGTGTTTGTGTGAGGTCACTCCCTGTTGTCTGCCATGATCAATGGGCTGGGGAAGGCTTTTGAAGCCAGAGGCTCCCCTCAGTGCCTTTGCTTGCTCCATGTTAGGTTATGTTTTATTAGCAGAGCTCAGGCAATTCTTCTCCTGCATTTTTATGTCACGGGTTTGGGACTGCTCAGGGTGGGTTTTTGGTGGCGTTTTCCTGTGCTAATAACAAGAAGGCAGGTGACCAGTGAGATAGATGATATTGAACCCAGAGGTGACAGATGCAGCAGAGGTGAAAGGGTTATATCTATTAATAAACAAAGTTTGAAAGCCTTTTAGCACCATCTTTCACATCACGTTTAGCTGACCTTTTGTACAAGATGACTTCCACAGAATTATTACAATGAGAGGGGGGAAAAAAAAGCCAACAGCTTGTGGGTTTTTTTCCTTAAAATCTCTCTCTATATAATAAAAATTAATCATGAAGAGTTTTATGTTGTCTTTCTAAATGAATGAATGAGGTGCTGGTGGCACTGCAGTTAGGATTTCAGTCGGGTGAAAAAATGTGGCAGATTTATTTTGGTCCCAGTGGGTCCTGACATTTTAACCCACTTATCTCTGATTTATTCAGTTCCTGACAGTCCCCAAAAAGTGATGGATTTTGCCTGAAGGCTCTGTAGGTGAGGCAAGTTGACATATGCTTTTTCTTTCTGTTAAGTGGATGATCCTCTCTGCAGTCCAGTGGATGAAGCAGGGGAAAATGGAAAAGGAAAATGTTCATGATAAGGATTTTTCTTCTTTTTTTTCAAGGTTGGTTCTATTAAAAAAACACTACACTTAGAATTTAGCTCATATAAACTCAGCCTTTAAAAGGTCAATATCCAGGTAATCCATATTAAACAACTTAAAAACTATGTTTCTGTAACACAATAAAACTAAAAGTAATATGGTATAATTGGGAATAGTTTATTTTACCTTTCTATGTTAACAAAAACTGCTCAAACCAGATGTAGATCAGACTCTATCTTGTTTAAGAGTAGATTGAAGCATATTTCATATTTAGAAACAAATTCCAACACATTTGATGACATATGTGCCAGATCCTCAGCTTGGATTTTGTGCTGCACCACAGATCCTGGTTTAAAACATGGGGAACATCAGAGACTCACCATTCAAAGTTCTGATCCTGCATTTCCAGGCTCTCTAGGGTGATGGAAGTAGAAGAATCCAAGGGAAAGGGAAATGAGCAGGATATGCTCATGGTGTACTTGTGGAGAAATGTCTTATTTCAAGAATCCTGGGTGCCACCATCTCAGCTGGGATGGGAAGAGTTTGCTTCTCTGTGTCTCAAAGAGAAGAACCTGATGTCCTTAGCCAGTGGATATTGCTTTTTGCTTTGTTGCTACCAGCTTGCATCAGCCCTTGTCATAAACCTCATGCTCTTAAAAGTATATTTATATATATATTCTTATTTCTGCAATGCTTTAAGATGCACTGGAAGTTAGAATGATGTCAGCATACCCAAACTGAGACCTACTTAGGAGTCCTAGGACCTACCTAATGCACTCCCCAGGGACCACCTGAGCTTCTCTTCCAGGGCATCACAGCATCTTCTATGAACCACAGATCCATTTAGACTGGAAAAGACCTGTAAGCTCATCAAGTCCAACCATTAACCCTGCTCTCCCAAGCCCACCACTCAGCCATGTCCCCAAGCACCACATCTAGATGGATTCTAAACCACTCCAGGGATGGTGCCTCAAATCCCTCCCTGGGCAGCCTGTGCCAATGTCTGCCTGTTGGTTTCAAATGGCCACAGCTCCTGTTACCACAATGTTAGAGCAATTCCAAGTCTTCAGTGTGTTCTGTGAAGCAGTGAACAACTGTCACTCCCAATTTTGGCAGATGAGGGGTGAAAAAAAAAAGGCAATGTAGCAAAACTTTGTGTCTCTGAGGCCTAAAAAAAAAACAAACCAGCTGCTTGCCTCAGGATAATCTGTGTCAGAACAGTTACTTGAATCCAGGTTCTCTGCTGGCCTGACCAGTGGACTGTTCTTTGCAGCCAAAAAGGTGATTTTAAGAACTGCAAATATACCTTTTGGTTCCTCTCAGCAACTTCTCTACCCATTTCTAGCTGAAATCTGGGCCAGTGCTTCCCAGCCAGCCTGCCTTTCAGCATGGGGAAGTGGAATGGACACATCATTAGTTCTCAATGGTTTTCTCAGTAGGTAATCCTAGCCAGATAAATTAGTCTGTATTTAAAGCCCCGGGTCAGAGGGCTTTACTTTGTGGACAGTGGGAGGGTCTGACTCTCTGCACAGCAAAGGCAAGCCCTTGGACAATGCCTCAGCACAGGCAAGGCTTTTACTGGCAATTAGAGCCTATTTGGTGTAAAATTATAGGTCTCGTGTCTTTGGAGGAATATGCTGAAGCAGTTCTCTCTCCCACAGCTTTGTGGTACAGAAATCCATCCACTGCAGGGCTCTGTGGATCCAGGAGAGAGTTTCATGGGGAAACAGGGTTAGAAACATCAAGCCCTTGGCACTCTAATTAGGTATAGATTGTTTTGCTGACTGCAGTGTTTGGAGCCTCCAGTTATCCTCAGATCTGGTAGAACTAGTAACCCATTAGGGGCACAATGCTTTTGTGATGTGACATCCTCTCTAGAGTCTGGTGGTTTCCTACCAGAGAGGACCACCATGCCTTTGTGGGGCAGGTCCTCTGAGTGTCAAGCCAGTGTCCCACTGTGCTGCCAGAGAGGAGCTGGAGAGACAGGAGATGTCAGAGAGAATTTCCTTCTCTGTCCTCCTTTCCACGTGCTCTGTTGTGAGGCCTCCACAGCATCAGAGTGGTAGAGGATGGAAGAGACCTCCAAAGACCCTCAAGACCAGAGTTTTGGTGCAGTTTGTGCTCCCCTGAAGCTCTTACATCACATATTAGTAATATTCACCAGGAAGATTTGATGGTATAGCCTGAGCAAAGAAGGGCTGAAGGAAATGAGTAGCATGGCATTAAGGAACCTGTAAAATCTGTCTAAAAATCTGGGTGAATACTTAGACCTCACTGAGCTCCATGATGCCACAGATGACTGGCTACAGCTTTTTGGTTAGTTAATTTAAAGTCATGTCATGTATGAAGGCATTAAAATGCTGCTATAGGAGGTAAACTTAGTCACAGTTTCACTAGGCTACAGTGTGTTGTGAATCTGCCCAGAAAATTCAGTTTGACCACCAGTATGGAAGACCTTCTTATTCAAAGGGTTTTCTTGTTTTACTTTTTATATTAAGTTGACTTAATATACACTACCAGATACTCCAGGGAGAACGGGTCACAATCACTGTTTAGTTTTGTCTTTGCAGAAATCAAATTACATAATATATCTAAATCCTTACAGCAAAGTGGCAGTGTCTGTTCTGGCTCCAATTTCCCTTGCTCAGCACTTTTTTTTTTTGTTGGAGAAGAAGAAACCTCTTCATGCTTTCTCAGGAATTCACTAAAGATTAGTTTAGATTCACTAACAAGGGAGCCTGGTGGAAACACCATAATGTTCCAATTTTCCACTCCTTCACCACAGATGTATTTTCTACCTATGGCAATTATATGCATGGGGATGGATCATAAAAAGGCATTCAGTAAATTTAATTTGCATTCTTTCATATATTTCCAAGTTAACTTTTGATTTTGATGGAAAAAGACATCTCTTTAAACCCATCAAGCTCTCTTGAAAAAAAATAAAGCCAAATAAAGCAGATCTATCTTCTAACTGTGAAATATGAATAGAATCTTTGTGGAGTCAGCAATGCCAGCATTTCAGGAGTGCATGGAGCTAAATACATTATTTTTACACCACATGAAAATGAGTTTAGTCAGGTCTCATTCTAGGCTTGAGCATAAGAACCAGACACAGTTTGCCAGAGATATCTAAATATCTACAGTAGCTTCAGGAAAGGATTACTGTGCCCTTCAAAATGAATCCATTTCTTCTGGGTCACATATTTAGAGTAAGCCAAGATTTTTTTGGCTGATATTAAATGGAATTTCTTTCAGAAAACAGTTATACTAAACTGGACCCCATCAGCTGCACATCCAAAGCTGGGCATGCTCTTCCTTGGGCAGTTGCCTGCAGTGGGGTTTTTTTGCACAGATTTATAATACAAATAAATGATAGTCTGGGAACTTATTTACCTTAATTCTCAGATGATGCTTCCCAATCAGAAATGGCACTCATTCCTTATTTTTTTTCCTCTCTCCACGAGCATATTGGTGAAGCTCTGTTGAATTTGCCACCTTAGAGAATCTTCAACACTGGCAAGGAAATGATATAGAAAATTAATGTTTGGAATGCACAAAGACACTTGAATTGATTTTCAGGTGTTCAGCATGAAAGACTGATGGGTTTTTATACATATTCTGTCAAAATAAAAGGGGAAAGTTTGGAAATTTCAGCATCAATTGGAAAAAGCAACACTGCATGCCCAGCAAGCTCTAAAGCCAAAAAGCAAATTTTCTGTGCAGCACACAAATATTTGGTTTCAATACTCTTATTGATCTGTGCCAAACGAGTGATTAAATTCAACCCAGCTAAGGAAGGGCAGGCTTTGGCATCCCAGAATGCCCTGTAATCTGCCCCAGCTCTGGTAAAGAAGTGGATTCACACTTGGTAAAGCAGAGAGTAGAAGTCAGGGACCTTGGTGAGGCCAGGAAGGCTCTGAAATACTTGTCTTCTGTGACCATGGCCAAACCCATCCATTTATTCACTGCTTTCTATGCATAAGAAAACATTCCCAGTTAAATAATATTCCCAACACAAAAGCAGTCTATGGCTTCTGAAAGAATTTTCTTTCCTTGGGAGTCAGAACAAGCAGAGGGTGCAACCAGAAGGGGACCAGAAATGCCTCAAGATATTGGTTGTTCCTGTCTTGAGGCAGAAAACAGATTTTTTTAGGTGCCTGCCTTTGTTGTGGAATTGATCTGTGCTCTTTCCAGTGACAGCTAACTGCTCCCTTCCCATGCTACCTGGAAAGCAAAGCAAAGTAGCTAGTCTATTCTATGAAGAATATGGATATCTAACATATAAAAGAAAGAATATATCTGAAAATACACTGTGCCTGTTTGTGTTACATCCTCACTGGGTTTAGATCTGTGTTTGTCTGAATGCAGGTGGGTAGCACAGACTTGCTGAGAAGTGGCACTTGAATTTTAAAGCAGCACCAAAGCCCTGCCTGCTCTCTGGATTTATCAATTATTGACACAGAATCTGGGAGACTCTGCCACAGCTAATTGGCCCCTCTGGTCAACCCTCAATGGTCCTGAGAAGTTCATTGGTTTCAGATAAAGGCTTTTTGCTGAGCTGTAGGCTGAAATATTCCCAGAACGAGTTCATGTTCTTTGCTTTTTAAATAGCACATCTCAAGGCCAAGCCTTGGCAAGGAACAGTGAGGTCAGGATGTGCTCTTGGTGAGGAAAAATAGGAGATCTAGAATTGGATTCTAAGGCATGCATTTGGTCCTGAAATACTATATCTTAACAAGCAGAGGTGGAATTTCCATTTCTTGTACCATTTGTGGTTGCAGATCTAGGAATTTATGTAGTTAAGAGTGTGTATCTCTAGAATTATCCAACTGTGCATTCTGTTGCTTTATTATTTCTTTATTATATATATATAACTATAATTAATATCACACTGTTATGCTTCTCAAAACAT
>JAOEGS010016863.1:0-12880 GCA_025447755.1 Corythornis vintsioides | reverse complement strand
AACTCCTCATTTCAGAAGAGTTGTTCTAGGAAACTTCTTACTCCATTTTGCAGATTCCAAAGCAAATGATCAAAAATAATCTAAAAATTCTTTTCCCAAAGTCAGCCTTATGCAATTTCTGGTCTAGATTTCCCCATCTGGCTGCAGGAATCACTTGCACACGTGCACACCAGTACAAATAATGTCATTTTCCACACATACCCAAATAACTGACCTCTGGGAAGGCTTTGGCTACTTCAGTCCACAATTCAAGCAGCACAAAACCTGCACCTACTCTGGTGTAATGCACCCCAGAGGCAGCACATTAATTACTTTTACCCTTAATTACTCTGCCAAGTTATCAAATAAACATGGTTTATTTGACTGAAGCTGAAGTGAGCTTACAACAACCTCTGGATTTTAACTGGAGCTTTTCCCCCTCTTTTCTCATCAATTGGATTAAAAGTCTTCTGTGGTTGGTGTGATCTTTAAGGAAGATGCCAGAGCTTGAGCTTCACTCCTGCTGAAGTTAAATCCCAGGAAAACCTACAAAGTGTTGGATTCCAAGGGCATTAGTGCTAATGCTAAGGACTAAGTAAAGCAAGAAACATGCTGAGCCCAATGAAAACACCAATTACCTCAAGGTATAATAAAAGTAAATCAGTTTGTGGGAGTGAATGGAGCATTGTTGGAATCATAATGACAGTGAAGTGGAAAAAAAAAAAGAGCTTTTCTTAGGATGGGTTTCCCCTAAGTCAATAGTTTGCTCTTCCTTGCATTTCTTTGGATTTCTGCTGACAAGTGTTGTCATCCAGAGCCAAACAGGTGAGCTCAAGATTGCTTGCTGCTGAGAAATAAACAGATCAGAAACCAGTGTTACCAACAATGCTAAAATGCTCTTTTCCAAAGCTCAGGGACTAGAGAAAATTCCTTAATGAGAGCTTCAAAAAGAAAACCAGAAATGAGTTTCCTACATGATGCAACATCTAAAATAATTCTGTGTATCTTCAGTTGTGAATTCCATGTGCAGCTGCTGGAAGCTAATACAATGTAATATGTTATATTAATAACATGTTTAATAATCTACCCTGGCCCTGCTGCCACTGCTGGGGAGCAGGAACTGTCCATGTCTCCCTGGCCTCTGTCACTTGACAGATTTATTCAGGCTGAGACCAGTCAGTGTTATCACAGAACCCAGTGGCTGCTTCAACTGGTGTTTTTAAAACTAGTGTGCTTTCTTTTTCCTCTCCTATTCCCCTGCCAGCTACTTGGATACTGCTGAAATATCTCCTTTCAGGCAGGTCATTCCTTCAGCATGTGTTCCCTGGGCTTGCCTTCCCCCTTTCCAGTGTTTTAAAGGACTGGTGTATTTACCAAACACTGATCAGGAATTTACATCTATTTTTTTAATCCACTTGTTCTTCTTTCCTCTTTATTTCCTCATTGTAAAATGAAACCTCTTTTCCTCATCCCAAATCTCTGCACTATGTTCTCATATATTCTTCTGTCTGACCACAACAGCATCACAGAGTGAAATACAGAGATCAAGTGGGATCTGAAAGCAGATGGAATTTCTGCTGTGAAGATGACATGACAGGGTGCTAGGCAGCAAAGCAGGTAAATCTCTTTGCCATGTTGCTCTTCAGAAACCAAATGTATGGCTGCAGAGCTTCTTCCTTAAAAGAAATAATAAAATAGCTATTCTTATTGCTATTAATTACTCCAGTGGAATCTAGAGATCTAGAAGTGCAAGAAGCCTGGGACTGATCTCTGTATAAAGCAGGAGGAGAGTTCTTTCTGTTCCTAAAGTCCTCAGATCCATGTGATGTGAACACAACCTGGAGTTCCATTGCACAGAAAATATTGGTATAGAATTTGCTCTTTTTTTCCCCTTTAATTCCAGTATGTGAAGGTTACAGTGTTATGAAGAAATAAGTTTGAAATGCAGGGATGTATTTAAATAGCCTGAGTTTCTCCCCTTTGTTTCCCATGCAGAATTTGACCTTGACTGCCTTGAAATGATAGGTAGACTCCTGCCTTGGAATGTCCTTCAGGCACAAAAATCTGCCTTTTACAGCAGCCCACAGCACTTTCCTCCCAACTGAGTTGATTTGAAACTAATGCTGAAAACCTAAAGAGAGCCCCCTTTTGGTTTAAAGCCCTCTCAGGCCCATATTGTGTTTCTGTCACTGGAGTGATTCTGAGAGGGACTAATTAAAAGTCCAATGAATGTGTGAGGGTTAAACTCACAGGCTCTGCTCATTAACAGTTGCTCACCTAAGAATATTTGGAGACTTCTTTTCTGTGATGGGAAAGAAAGGGAGGAGAGGAGACAACACTTAAAAACTCACATTTTCTTCCAAGAACACACTTTGCTGGGGCATTGCTGGGCCTGCAGTGATGACACTATCTAATTTAACAAGAAGATTCCTCCCCTTCTCCCGTGTTTCTTCTGGGGAAATAACAAAAGAAAACAAACAACCACAAAAATCACTAATGAACACCCCTTCCCCCCAAGAAATAAGGAAAATCAGGACCATTTTGTTAATTGTCTTTTTTTTTTTCCCCCTGCTGTTTCCATGGCAATGCTGGCTCCTAGACTTCAGTGCAGAGTGACAGTCCAACAATTCACACACTACACCCTTTCAGGCACAAAGAATGGCTGTGAAAGAGGCAGAACAGGCACTATTCAGGAAACATGTGATATCTACTCAATGCACTACCTTTCATCCCCATTTTCCAAATTGCAGTTAATTGAATTCCAAACAAATGGCTAAGGGGTACAAATGAGGATTAAAAGGAAAAGAACATCTTGAGCTCTAATGGGGACGGTTTGTGTGGGGAACAATGCAGCACTTTCTTCTGATGCCAAGGCTGCCCAGTTGAAAGATGCACTTCTTCTTCTGAGGCCTGAATTTATCATCAATATTAGAGAAATCTACATGGCAGAGTTGCTTTTTTTTTCCCTTGACAGCTTCTGGAGATTGTGGCTAAGCAGTTTTTGTTACACAGAGGTGTTGGGTTTATTTCCTTCACGCTGAGAAGAAAGCTCCTGTAGTTTCCAAGGAAGAGTTTGCTTGGCCAGGCTTCTCATTTTGATCTGTCTCTGAAGGGATTGTTCCAAGCCCCAGAGAAAAAGCCAGGACAAAGACTCTCAGGTCACCTTAAGAAACAACAAGGGACCTTTTGAGACTGTCAGTGCCCGGAAGGAAATTATTATTCACATTAGATTTAATGACACTGAGATCTTGGGTTTGTTGGGGTTTTTTTTCATGCATTATCTTTGCTGAAAACTGATCAATGAACATGTTGAATTTTGCCAGATTCAGTTCAGCACGAGACAAGGTGCTCACAGAGCTCCCATATTTGGTAAGTGCTAAGATGACATCATGAGCACTGACTTTGGGTCAGACCTGAGTGATTTCACATGCAGCTGCTGCTGGGAATGCAGGTGTTCCAAAGGGAAAGGCAGCAGAAGAGCAAGAGAGCTTGAAACTGAGCAGGTTTGCCTTGATGGTTCCCTTTTCTACCCTAAAACATTTGAAACCCCACAATATTTGCTACTCAGGAGAACTATTCTTTGTTGCACCTCTATTTTTCCCCAGCTGAGGTATGCAAATTACCCCTTTGGATGCCATGATTATCAATAGCATTTTTTTACTATGCTTATTCATTCTGCAGTTCAGAATACTTCAGCTTTTAAGAATTTCCACCAGGCATGCCATTTTTCATCTGTGAGAAGCAGCATTTGCTGCTGTGCTGCCAATAAACTAAAGGACAAAAGAAGCTTCTATAATAATAAAATATAATTTTATATTTTTATAATAATAAAAAAATAATATTTTTTTACTATGAAGCAACAGAATATCACTATAAAAGACACCTAATTGTGAGCAATAAAGTTAAAACAGCTTGGGTACCAAACTAATATTTCCTGAGATTTAAATGCTTTTAAGAAAGGTGAAATCCTGGAGTTCTGCACTGACACTAGAATGGTAGCAGAGCCCCAAACAAAGATATCTTGTTCTTGATGATAGAAAGTGACTTTGGTTTGCTTTTTGAGGTCATTTTAGAGCATGAAATCCAGATTTGAGTGTATACAATCCTAAAAAGGGGTGGATGGAAGCAAGTCAGAGCCTGAAGGCCTATCAGTTTTATTCTAGTTTGGACAGATGTGTGTCTAAGAGGCTTCTTATGGGAGGCTAATGTTGGTGTAGTTAGACATGGAAAGAAGTTGTCTTGAGATTTCCTGTGGTTTACCTCATCCAAAGAGCTAATGGAAAACACTTCCTCATGGCTTCTCCTATCCACAAGCTTCTGGTGTGCAGAAGGTACCCAGGATTCTGCTTAGATGTCTTCTCCATGCAGTCCATTGAAAGGAAAATGAAATATTTTCTTCAGTTTCAACTCCTTTCTCCAAGAAAATTCAAAACTTTAGAGCAAAAATGCAGACAAAAAGTTTCTCTTGCACTGCCACCATCAAACCTGCAGTAATTATGAACACACAGACACAAAAATAGCTTCTTTGCCTTCAAAGCTGGGATCAGACTTGCTGAAATGCTATCTAATATTTAAAGAGCAGGAGCTTTCAGAGAAGGACTGGCAGAGCTTGGAGTGAAAGCTGAAAGCAGGTAAGTAGATTTTATTTTTTGCCCAAAAAAAGGCATGCATCCCTGTATGACACAGGTGGCAAAAATCAGTTTATGCTATTAGAGTTTCATTATACATGAAGAAAACTTTTCTTTTTCCCCTTTTTGAATTCTGCTGGAAATACCTGAGAAGGTGAGAATGGGAAAAATCAGAAGCATGTTCTCTTCAGCAAACAGTGTTTCAGCTGCTGTTTGTCCAGAACACCATCTTGCTTTTTGTACTGAAAAAAAAGAGAGGGAATAAAGCCCAGCACAAGCAACAAATCAGGTGAGTAGCAAAGGCACTAAAACCAGCAGAGAACTGAAGCAATTCCCTGCAATTCCACCTACAAACCCTCTGTGCTCTGGCTGTATTTACGTGGAAGTCCCTGGAACACTTTGGCATGCCAGTGGAGCAGTGCACAATGATTTTCATGCCTCCAGCAAAGGGCTGCATTCCCAATTTAGCTCCAAATTCTTGAGCAGCTCAGGCCTCAGCCAGGTTTACTAGACAATGTTGTTGCCTGACCTCCCCCCCCAGGCCTTGCTTTCTGGTTTTCATTTCCACCGTGGCTTGTTGGCTCTCCACAGAATGACAGACAGTTCCCACACTGGGGAGCAGCCTGTGCTCAGGTCAGCTGGATGCACAAGAGTTGCCTGTTGCTGTTCCTGGGGTGTCTTCTGTCCATTTACAAGACAAGCAGTCTGATTTTTACACCAAAATAAATCCTGATTTATTCCTAAGTACAGAAACGTCTTATAATCTGATTTATTTCTAGTATTTTGCAAAAGTAAAGGTGACCAAGGAGTCCTGTTTTCAATAGGAAAGACATGAGAAAGCAGTATTGGTAGAGAGAAAAAAAATTAAATGTTTATTTCTTCCTTCTTCCCCTTTTGTTTGGGCACACATGTAGATTTGGGGATCTTTCACTGCCAAGCCCCTCTATCATTCTCAGAAGGGCTTTTCCCCACTGACCTAAGCCTCATCCTGGCTCTAATACAAACCAGCTGAAACCCTTCCACTCTGAAGAAATAAATAGAAACAAGGCAGAAGATATTGTCACTAGACACATATTTGCTGCTTGTAAACTAGATATATAGCTCCCAGGGCCCACTTTAAAACCAAGGCCAAGATCTGACCTCAGTATTTTCCTCTCTGGACAAATGCTTAGCTATGAATTCACTTGTCACTTAAGGAGTTGTTGAATTTTATTTTTTTTTTCTCCTTCCTCTGCCCTAATGTTCCTTTAAAACAATTGTATCCACATTTTCTAGCTAAAGATTTTCCTTGAGTGTCAGACAGCACTTCACGGGGTGAATTGTAGAGCCCAAAGCCATCACTTCCCAATAATCTGAATTGTGGTGTTCTTTTTTTTCTCTTATTTTCAGGGTATTTCTGTGTCTTCAGATGAAGCCTGCTGTAGAATGTCAGGAAGAGGTGAAGCAGAAGCTCAGGGACCATGGAGGGGTGGTTCTGCATCCACATGACCTCCCTCTGCAGGAGGTTATCTCTCCAGAAACCTTCTCCACACCACTGGTAGATCAACTTTGTACCCACTATGGCTGTGTGAAACATGCAGAGTGAAGCAAGAAACCACTCAGGACTCTTCTGCTTTCTGGTTTCCTTGGAAATCCAAAACTTAAGTGAAGGTCATTGTGATTTGCTCATGTTTGTGTGAATCTGTGGAGACAACTAGGCTGAGTTTCATCATCTGACCTGTGGGAAGTGAATGGCTTTTTAAATGATAAGAATTTATGTATGAATAGTAGATCTCACTAATTCTGATCTTTCTGTTTGGATTAGCCTGGAGTTTGATGCTTGGTACAGCACACAGGCACTGGATTCAAAAGAGTACTGTCAGAAAGTGCTGTAAAATGAATGTATTAGATGCAACACAGCAGTATTTCAGTAAACAGAGAACCTCATCAGGAAATCAACATGGAAAATCTTTAACATAGCTTTATAAAGGATTTGGAAAACAATCATCTAAAGGGGATATAGTGAGCAGGCTTGGGAGACTAATGGAAGTTTGGAATAGAAGTGAGAGGGCACCATCACAAAGAGAAATAAGAAGCCTCTGATGAGACTGCAGTGTTGAATATTGGATTTCATAAACATGGACAGGTCTGGAATCAGCAGCAGGGGCACAACTGAGCCAAAGTGGTTGGTTACTAATAATGAGTATTTGATTATTGTAATACAGACCCTCTTAGGAAACTTTCTTCAAAAGCATGAGCATTTTTCACAGCACAGGAGAATGAACTCTTTATTTCTTGTAATGTACAAAGCAGATCCTTCTAATGTGAATGTACTGTTGTTGAAAAGCTTTTAGGTTTAAGACACAAGGACAGTGCTTGTGAGAACTAACTAGGGTCTAATTATCCTCATAAAATCATATAATTGACTGCTATAAACACATACCTTAGTGTTGGTCATCATTCTAAAGATCAGGAGTGATGTTAGTCTCCTTTCTCAATGCAGGATAGACTTTAGCCTTCAGAATAAGGCCAACTTCTTGTAATGGATTTTCAGGGAGAACTTAATTTCTCTAGTTTTGAACTCTTTCCAGCCACACAGCTTGTCTTGGCTTATAAACAAAATGCTAGAAAACACTGAGAAAGTCACAGCAGCTGCATCAGAATAGGAGGTTGCATCTTGCTGGATCCATCCCCTGCATCTAGGATGTCGTGACCAGCATTAATTGCCTGAACAGCTCTGGTTGGGTTGGCATGTGCCAGCTTCACTGGAGCTGCTTGGAGGTGGATGATGTTCATTAAAATCTTAAGCCTTCCATCCCATGATACTTCACCAGCCATCAGTCCAAACAAGAGTGGGCACTTAGCAAGATCTCTTGCTGGTGTGCTTGAAGTGTTGGGATTCCTGACAGTGAAGCAGATGTTCAGCTGAAGAGCAGATGAACACATCCAAGTGAAATGGCTCTGAGCAAAGTGGAGCTGCTTTGGAGCTTGGAGGGAAGGTCCTGAGAGAGTCCTGACTGCTTTGGATGAGTGATTGGCTGCAACTGGGCAAGCTCCTTCTTGTTTTCACATACTGCTAAGTAAGAGCCTTAGGTCAGACTTCTCCTGCGTTAGGATCACTCTCACAGGTCAAACATCTGTGTTAGGACCATTGTCACAGGTCAAACATCTCCTGTGCTAGGACCATTGTCACAGGGTAAGTTTAGCTAAAACACCTTAGAAATAGGAATCCTTTGCAATTATTTCAGGATTATTTCAGTCCAAAAGGCTCCTGCACCTTGGCTCTTGGTGCTGACCAAAAGTTGAAGTGCATGATGAATTATTTTCCACCAGGCCATCCTATAACAAATCTCTCTTCCCCTCTGTGTTCCCGTGTGCTTTTCAAAGTCATCAGGGGACTGTGAGCTACATTTCAGACACACTCCTCGCTGTCAGGCCAGCGTTCTGCTTTACTGTCACCGGCAGCAGACACCAACACCTCGCGGCTCCTCACCAAGCCCTGCCAGAGAGCGGCGGCTTCGACGCGGGTTTATGGGAGGCATTTCTCCTGCCTGGGCGCTCTGCAATGCCGGCGAAGGCAGCGGCGCGACGGGAAGAGGGGGAGCCGCAGTTCCGCGCTCTCCTCAAGCTCCGAGCTACAAAATGTGGACGCTTTTCGCCCCGATGCTTGCCGAACACCCTCCCTACCAGGCCCTCTCCCGCCGCAGGCCCCTGAGGGCCGAGCCGGGCAGGGCCGAGCGGGACAGGGCCGCACTGGGCAGGACCGAGCCGGGCAGGGCCGAGCCGGGCAGGGCCGCACTGGGCAGGGTCGCTCTGGCCAGGGCCGAGCCGGGCAGGGCAGCGCTGGGCGGAGCGACAGCGACACCGTGTGGGGGTGGCGGGTTTGGGCCCAGAGGGGTCGGTGCAGCAGCGAAGGGAAGAGCGAAGAGGTTTCTGTTCCATGGGGGTTTTCACTTCGCTGTGAATTTCTCGCCACAACCTCCGGCAGCGCTGCAGGCTCGGGGAGGGGCGGCTGGGGAGCTGCTCAGCAGAGAGGGACCTGGGGGTGCTGGTGGAGATCGGCTGGACAGGAGCCAGTGTGTGCCCAGGTGGCCAAGAAGGCCAAGGGCACCCTGGCCTGGATCAGGAATGATGAGATCAGGAAGGAGCAGGGAAGCGACTCTACCCCTGTGGTGGGCACTGGTGGGGACTCAGCTCCAGCACTGGGTGCAGCTCTGGGCACTGCAGGATGAAAAAGACATTTTGGTGCTGGAGAGAGTCCAGAGAAGGGACACGGAGCTGGGGAGGGGTCTGGAGAAAATGACTGGTGAGGGGCAGCTGAGGGAGCTGGGGCTGGTTGGGCTGGAGGAGGCTGAGGGGAGACCTTCTGGCTCTGTAGAGAGCTCGTGGAGGGAGGTTACAGTGAGGTGAGTGTTGGGCTCTTCTCCCTGGTAACCAGTGATGGGATGAGGAGCAATGGGCTGAAGTTGCACCAGGAGAGGTGTAGGTTGAGTATCAGGAACAATTTATTTCCTGAGAGAGTGGTGAGGGCTTGGCACAGGCTGCCCAGGGAGGGGGTGGAATCACCATCCCTGGAGGGGTTTAAAAATCATCTAGCTGTGGCACTTCAGGACATGGTTTAGTGTTCCTGGTAATATTTAGCAGATGGTTGGACTTGATCTTGAAGGTCATTTCAGACTTTTATGATTCTATGATTCCTTGATTCTGTGATCCTATGACTGGACTGGCTTAGCCCAGGGCAGTGGAGGAGTCCAAGCCCTGGAGGTGGTCAAGAGCAGCACAGATGTAGAGCTGAGGGATATGGTTTAGTTGAGATCTAGTAATTGTATTAGATGACCTTAAAGGTCTTTTCCAACCTAAGAAATTCTGTGAAATTCTGCCTGCCCCTAAAAAGGACACCTGACCAGATCTGGCAGAATAAAGTGTGAACAGGGGATCCAGTTTTCAGCAGAAAGCTGCAAGAGGTGGATCTGCATCCTCTTTTTTTCAGCACCAAAAATAGCCCTTGAGAGCAATTTTCATTGGCCATGGCACCCCCGTTTCTTCCAGGCCTCACATTTTCTACTTGGACTGTGTGGAACCAGCCATCCTGACTGTACTGGCCTCATTGGTCTTCCTCTGAGATGTCTATTAAAGCAATTACAGAACTTGAACTGAACTATGGATGAGATTTTCCTGCAGTACCATGTTGTAGCAGCTTGAAATCTCTATTAAAGCAGAGAAATCACTAAGTAACAGTGTTGTACATGCACTTTGGCTTATTTTTCATGAGTTTGTGGCTACTGACACATCAAAAAAGGCAAGAGCCCTAACTGACAAGGCTTTCCTTTTGATTTCTACCTCTGTGGCATCATTCCCTGTCTCACAAATGCTCTCTGGGTGTCACTGCAGTGGGGCACATCTCCAGGAGGAAAGCTGCCTTGTCTTCACCCCCTCTGCCAGGACAGCACAGTATTGCTGACACTGCCCCAGCCCTCAGCAGCAAGGAGCTGCACAAGTTTATTGCTGCAGTGAAAAGCAGCATAAATCAGCAGACTGGCATGATTTCACTGCTTCATCCCCCAAATTATCTTGAAAGCCTCTGCCTCAGTTGTTTCCACGTCCATGGGAAGCTTGCCAAATACTGTGTTGACTCTGCCACTATCATTTGCATGCATTAAAAAATATAGGCCAAACTCCTTCCCTGTGAATAGAAACTGTGCTCACATCCATCTCAAAGCAGGCTTGAAAACAAGGGGGTTTGTGGTACATTCTTATCTTCTTTAACAGTTCCCCTAGAACTTAATGTTCCTCTTGAACTGCAAAGTTTTGGTTGGTTGGGTTGTTGGTTTTTTTTCTGCATAAACGTCTACAATGAAAAATACACTGTTTCAATATTGAGAATCAAATGATGACTTTAGTCTTAGTTTTACTATAAAAGAGTAGCTTGCTTTTATTTTTTTTTTCTTTGAAGAAAGGTCAAGAACCTCCCCATCCAAACATTTTCTGACTCTGGCTACAGAAAAGTTTGGTGTTTGTCTTTCAGGGGGAAATGCTCAGTTGTGTATAAAATAATTCCTCATTTATTCGAAGTCCTCTGAGTTATGTGCAAGGAAAAGACAGAAGTTTTCTGCTGTTTTAAGCAATGAGGTGCTGAGCTGATTTATGAAGAGAACCTGTATGTATTGCTACTAACTCTTCTGGTTTTGTCAGGAGTTTATAGTGCTTCTCTTAAGCAATCATTTCTTGGAACTGTGTAACTTCATGACACTTCACTTTTTTTAAACAAAAATAGATTATGTTTTAGACATCAGGCAAATGTAAACAGCTTGTGAATACACATTTCTCTCTAAGGCTGAAAAAAACCCAATGAAAATGAGGAATTAAATATCTTTGAGATTATTTTAATAGTGTGTATTCAAACTTAGTAGTTTATTGGAACTTAGATTAACTGATTAAGTATTATAATTTTTATTTTAAAAATTAGAATGGTCCACTATTAACTTTCTAAATTAAATCTACATAGTTTTGAATAAAATAGGCTAAGTACATATAATTAAAAGACAAAAAAACCCACTCAAAATTATAATCCCTCCAGAAACATGCACCATCACCCCCTTCTGCCCCAGCCTCAGAAATAAACCCCAAAACCTGACTCCAAAAGAGAAGAAACCAACACAAATCATTGGCTTCTAGTGTCATAACTGCAAAGGAAAATTAGAATTCAGAGCAATGACATTTTAATATGTGGCAGTCTAAAAGCTAGAATTGCTTTCTTATCTTAAAAACCTTGTCAGTGTAAATCAGTAAATAAATATCAGCTTTTCATTGGCAAAGTGTCTGTGCAGTTCATTGGAAATCTATAATGTGGTTTTTTACTTTAACCCATTTCTAAGAGTGGTTTTGGTCAGACTGGAAAACAGAAGGACTTCTGCTGCTCCTTGGGTCTGGTGAACACTGTTGTCCCAACTCCACTGCCACTGGTTATTCAATATCTTTTTGTGGTAGAAAAATGAATTCTTCCCATTGCCAAAGGTATAAATATTTAGATTTCTTTTCCCTTCTTGCAGAGTAACCCATCCAAGCCAGCAGGATCTCTGAGAGCCCAGGCTAAACCAAAAACCACTGGTCAATTGGGAGTGTGGCAAGATTGTTTTTCTGCAGTCACTCAAAGACTAACCTGCTAAATAATTTTATGCTAAGAGATCAAACCCCTAAATATTTTAGCAGAAGCCCTGTGTGTTGCAAAATGTGACACCAGAGGAACCTTTAGGTGCTACCTGAATGAATGAGCTGTTGCATACCTGGCAGAATTGGAATGAGGTGTAGTTCCCTGCTGTGAAAATTGGATGTCCCATTGATCCTTCAAGCCAGGATTAAATTCAAGTTGGATTTCCAACTGGGGGTCTCAAGTCAGAAAGAAAACCAACCTCTTCTACTTAACTTTAATTTTCACAAGAGTGAAAGTTAAAAGCTGCAGTTTTGGGTGGATTTATTAGAGTTCTAAGACATTATTTTGGGGTTGACAGGCCCTATAGTCTGGAAAAGGAGTAATCAACATTTGGGATGTTCTACTGCCAAGTGGTGGGGACAGAATGAATTTCCACTGGATGAAATTTTCTTAAAGGAAATGCTCTCAAAAAAGGTCTTCTTGGATCTTGGTTCCTCTTCCTAGGAGAGCAGGAGAATATCACAGTGTCTACCATCAGAGTGGGAACTTGACCTTCTTAGGTATCTGCACAGCCTTAGGGACTAATGTAAACCAAGAAAGGCTTAGTGATCTCCATAGTTGTTAAAAATATCTGATTTCAAATTAAGCTTTCTATCAGTGTAAAGGTTCCAAACCCATCAGCTAGTAAATATTGTTTATTTCATGTCTTCCAGTTCTAAAACTAAAGATATTTGAGTCTTACCACGGGTCTTACGTGCAGGTCTAAATTCCAGTGCAGTGGTGATTTCCCATCTAGTCCCCCCCTGGCAGGAGAGCAGAGCTGGAGCTGGGCTGCCTGACTGCTGGGGCCTCCCTGAGCTCTGAGCATGACTAATGCTGAGGAGGGGAAGGGAGCAGAGACTGCATGCACACATTCAGACTGTTTGCAACATGCTTGGCCTGTAAGAGCTACAGCCCTGGCTGTGCATTCATGGCCATATCAGGAAAGGAACCATCAAAGAAAGAAAGAAAGAAAGAAAAAAGAAAGGGAGGAAAGGAAGGGAAGGAGGGAAGGAAGGAGGGAAGGAAGGAGGGAAGGAGGGAAGGAGGGAAGGAAGGAAGGAAGGAAGGAAGGAAGGAAGGAAGGAAGGAAGGAAGGAAGGAA
>JAOEGS010016862.1:0-46255 GCA_025447755.1 Corythornis vintsioides | reverse complement strand
TTATATATTTTATACTGTTTTGCTTCATGCTTCAGGACTCCAAGTTCCCTTGGAGCTGCTTTCCAGTGGGTACTGCTCACCTGTACAGGTGCATAGGGTGGGTGCTCCCCAGGTGTAGGACTCTGACACTTGTTGAACTTCATTAGGTTGAATCACTGTGAGTGACCTGAGCTGTCTACAACACCTCAAGCTTGTAAAAATTAGGATTATGGACTAGCACAGGACTTCAGAAATACAAGTGTGCATTGATTACATCTTTTTTATGTTAAGTCTATGCCTCAAAATTCTTGGTATATAGACTTTGCAGTTCATTTTTAATGAAAAACACATTTTGATATATAGAGAGTTAGATCCACTCACGAAATGTGTGTGTTTCTAAAGCCAAAACTTTCTCAGCATTGACGTGGCTAAGTGAATATTTATAAATATCTGCAACATTTTACTTAGGCAAAAATACAATTTTACATTTCTGTTTATTTTTTTTCCTTAGAACTAAGACCTAGACTGATCAGATAGGGGAGCTTCTCCCTCTGATGTCTACTAAAAGTTACAAACCTTGCTATCTTTGCTTATTTAGTCTAAATGCCTGATGAGTAAACCCGAAAGTAGTGATGCTCTCGCTGCTGCCGTCTGCTGCTTACTTTGAAATCTACAACCTTTAAATGTCAAAAAAAAACCCAACCCCAAACAGAAATCCAGTGCGAAGCTCAGAGTTAAACTTCTGACTTTCACAGGCCCTAATAAAATATGTAACTATGGCAGCTTACAACAGGTCTTTATTCTAAATAACATAAAAAAATAGTTAACTGTCTTCTTCTAAGTAGTTCTATCACTGTTAAGAACATTTAAATTACATTGAAAATAAAGTGTCTGTACAAACCAATTTTCCATAAAATGGTTACTGATGCTTATTTTTAGTTTATCATTATAGAAAAACTCATGTTTTCTCTAACTTTAGCACCATATTTATATCACAAGATGCAATCATATTGTCTTCATCTTCAACTGTCTTTTAAAAATGAATGATAGCACATATTTCTGCTCCAGATTTATTTAAGTCCTGTGTTTTCTTCCTCAGAGAGTTTACTCACTCGTTTATTCCTTATTCTCATATCACTAGTCAGCATTTTTCATATTCTTTTGAAGTTTGAATCAAGGTTTTCAAAGGCTGCAGAAATGTATCTGATACGGGGAATGTATCACATCCACGACTATCATTAAAAACTAATATTAATATTCAGAACACCAGGGAATCTTAGAAAATGCCTTTTTGGACAAATAAAAGTAACCGTTTAAAATTATTATTGCTGTTCTGGTTAACACAGAAAGAAATGCTAAAAAAAGCCTGAAACATAAAAGCACAGAGGAAATAAGTAGAAGGTAGAAAGGGCAAGCACAGAGGCAGGAGCAGGATCATGATCACCCCAGCCCCCTTCCCTGGGCAGTGCTGTTGGGTGTCCACAGCAGGTCCTGCACCTCTTCTGGTAGGGAGAGTGCTCCTCTATTATTTACCATTCACCAAGCTTTGTGCTGCACCTCAGCACCATCTCTAATGAGTTCTCTTTTACTAAGTAACTAGGTGAAGTATATTCCGAATTATAAGCAGGTTGGTGGATGTGTTCTCTGCTCCCCCCTCCCCACACGTAAGCTAAAAACATGTGCTGAATCACATCAAACAGGGATGCAGCACATTTAAAAATAAATAGGTGGACCTAGGAAAAAAAATATTGCTGCTTGATGCTGTTACTTGGCATTGCTATAAGCAGGAGTAAGAGCTGCAGAAAAAAAAAAAAAAAGAGATAACAGTGAATTTTTTTCACTTGTTGCATTAGCATCTGTCAGTGGTACTAAATCCATATAACTGAAAGCATCAGTTTGCACCTTTCACCAATTGATGCTCTTTTCACAAATGTTAATTACTTAAAAAAAATAATTATATGGATCATATTTTACATAGACTCTATTTCTTCAGTTTGAAAGATGTAAAAAAATATGCACACAGAAATTTTTCAAGGTAATTCAATGATATAAGGGAACATTTCCCCCCCAGGCAGCAAGCCATAATGTTGTTGCATTGCTCCTTCATTAACAACACATTTTCTGTTTCTCTTGGCTCTTTTGTTGACCTGTATACTAACAACTACTTCATTATTTAACTGATGATATTATGTGATTAAACCTTGCCTTTGAGATCTTATTATAATGATTAATATTGCCCTTTGGAGTTTCTAGGCAGGTGCATTGTTTTACATTTACTCTTTGTGTTGATTATAGCAGGGTGTATACAGAATATATATCATACAGTACCAATTAGTCTGCCTGTCATCAACAAAGGATTTCAGCCTACACACAGGATTTATTTTCATTAAATCAATTCACTTGTGTCTGCTTACCAGGCATTGCTGCTGCTTCTGAAATCACAGTGTTCCCTGGGCTTGCAATTCTGTGGTGACAAAGTGGGATATTTATAATTTTTTTTGGCCTAAATTTAAATGTTAATAATGCAGGCCTCTAAGGCAGCATTGCTCTTCTGTGCTTGAATATAGAGTTAATCTAAGCTAAGAAGGTGGGAGATAAGGAGTGAACTAGGTGATGAGTTCCCATCTGCGTGATCTACACCACAACTAGAAAGAAAAAACTGTGGAGTAACAGCACAGAAACCACCAATATTATCTGAAAAAGATGACATTAAGTGAACTCTGGTAGGAAAACTGTTGAAAAGTTTGCATGCCTGCATCCCTCTGTCTGTAATACAGCAATGAAAAGAAGAAAAATAATACAAGATTTTACTGTGCCCTGAAGTCACACTAGATGAGATTGAGAAAAGCATATAGCCCTAACAAACAGTCTTAGCTTTCAAGTAGAAATTTTTTCTTTTTTTTTTTTTTTTTTTTCTGTCTTTTTTTATTCCATCTTCTGAATGCCTGGGATGAAGCAAGAATTAAGTGCCCCAGGTTGTAAAAGCTCCTCCAGCTTCTCAAAGCCATTGATGAAAATGAGCCTGTTATTACCACTGTCAATTAGAGCAGACTGCAAGTGGCTCTGAGCAGTTGCCCAAATGTGTTCAGCCCAGATCTGCTTGATTCAAAGACAACATGCAAGCTCCAAGCACTTGCTGTCTGCAGGAAAGCTTCCTTCTCTTTAGTAGGATTTTCTGACCTCCTCTCTTTAAACACAAAAAACTATTCTAGATTTTATTAATTTGTTTTTCAGAACACAGTGGTTGAAATGAAATTTGCTTTTTTTCCTTTCCTCTTAGAGGAGGGACTGAGGAAGGGCTGTCATTTACAACAGACAGATGAGAGTGTCATGGTAACTTAAAGATATTTGGAAAGATACTTGTAGCTTTCTTGTGCTTCAGCTCCTTCACCTGTGAAAAGGAATAGAACTTCCCCACGTTGTGTAGACTGCATGAATGAAAAAGCTTATGATTTTATTTTTTTTTTTTCATCTTTATTGTTCTTGGTATGTCTTGGGATATAATATAACTGGCTTAAAAATCAGCAATTCTCTTGTATTCTCACTAGGATGCAGACATTCCTGAACATTATCAGGACTTACTTGCCAATGGCCTGTTCATGAGCATAAAAAAGTCTGTAAGTTTCAAATTTTTATTCCTCTGTATTTTGAAATGCCAATTGCAGAAAATTAATTTTCAGTTGGATATAGAAATAGTGATGGAATATACACATCCAGTACCCATTCTCTAACAACTTTATCTCCACAATATTTGTGAACCTTTTTTTGAGTTTCAAATATATCTCATGGAAGATACCTTATTCTTCCTGTTTTGTATTTATTGTATCCCTTTCAGCTATTCTTTTTAGATAATAATAATTAATGTTTCATTTGTATTTGGAGCAGGACTTTAAATCTTTGTGCATGATCAGTACTCTGTCATTTTGTAATGCTGAGTGGGAGTTGTTGGAGTCATCATAGCTCCTACTTGTAGGATTAGCAGAGAATGTTTGTTAAAAATCCTCTATGAATCCCTTAAATCCCCAATTTAATAGAAATCATGTTTGTATGGTGAATTGGTGACCTGAATTCTTAAGCAAGACCACTACTGGTTTTTATTCTTAAGCATGTCACATGCAGTAAACGAAAAAACCACAATATTAATAATTAATTTTAATATTTCTAGTTACTTGTTAAAAATACATCAATCACAGACTTTCTATGTATAAGTAGGTAGAATTTTAAAGCAGTGACCAGACCATTTTTAGAACAAACCTGGAGAACTGAACATCCAGTAGCTATGCTGTGGAGTCTTTGCTTAAATACTGTTCATTCTCTCATAAAAAGAGGATTTTGGGGGGTTGGGGCCCTGCACTAGTCCTGTTCCACTGTCCCCACAATACTGCAGCTGGGCTTTTGCTGGCTGTATTGACATGAGCTGTAAGAGAAGCTGGCAGCAAAGACTAGCCTGCCTGAACAGGGAGCTTTGGCTGCAACTCAGGGAAAAAAAGGAGAATTTATGGCCTTTGGAAGAAGGGTCAGGCTATGCATAATGACTACAAAGGTGTAATGAGGTTATGCAGGGAGAAAATGAGAAAGTCAGTAGCAGCAGGAGTGTCCGCGGCTGGCGCTGTAGTTGTGGCCGGTGCTGCTCGGGGGCAGCGCGGGCCCTCGGCTGCTGCAGCTGAAGCGTGAGGCTGTTCTCAGGCTGTGCACTTACCGCGCCTATTTGGCGTTTCATTTCGCACCTGAGAGATGAGCGGTCCGTCCTCAGAGCCAGCATGAGAAACGGAATCGTCCGTTTCAGCCGGTATTTTGCAAATATCCCGTGAGCAGCCCGATTCCCAGTTTGATTGTGTGTAGCACGGACAGGAGCCAGTTCAACCCCCCCCCACGGAGATGGTTCACACACTGCTGAGTACTTCAGCTGAGTAAACACAAGCCTTTCTTAAACGGTGTAAATTATTTAAAAAGAAGCATTTTATTTAATCATTCTTTCTGTGCTAACATTACTGAGATTTTCTTTCTGTAAATTAACTTCTTGGAGCTGGATTCAGATAAATCTGTAGCTTCCATGGCCACTAATTCCTACCAGTTTTCTCTCCCATTAATATTTCACCACTTCAGAAATGCTTTCTAACCATTTCCAGAGGGTTAGCATGCTGAGCAGCAGCTTCCACACCAAAATAAAAGAGGACACTAAGAAGCAAGGCTGAGTGTGGGGTGAAATGTTGGTTGTAGCTATGAATATTTCCTGAAAGTAACTTTCTCTGCAGAAAGGTACCCAAAGTACCTGGAACATATGCTATAGAATAATAGAATGGTTTGGGCTGGAAGGGACCTTAAAGATCATGTAGCTCCAACCCCACTGCCATGGACAGGGGCACCTAACACTACACTAGGAGCATCCACAACTTCCTTGGGCAACCTGTTCCAGTGTCTCACCACTTTCAGAGTGAAGTTCTTCCTAATTGCTAATAGAAATCTAACTTTGCCAGTTTGAAGCCACTACCCCCTGTCCTACAAACCCTTGTAAAAAGTCCTTCCCCATGTTTCTTGTAGGCCCCCTTCAGACACCACAAGGTCACAGTAAGGTCTCCCTAGAACCTTCTCTTCTCCAAGGTGACAATCCCACCTCTCAGCCCGATCTCATAGGATAGGCATTCCGGTCATCTGATCATCTTTGTGATGAACCATATATTGTTCCTGAAACCTTCTTTCCTCTGAAGGAAAGGGCCTGAACATCCCTTTAGGGTTTATCAGATGCTTACATATTCTGTCTTCTTAGGAACATAGAAGGTACAGAGTTAGGCTACATTTTCAGTTCATCTTTTCTACAGAGTGAGGAGACAAAACCCTGTTGCATTCCCAGACTGTGCTGACATCTGCACATTTGTTTTCTGTATAGGATGCCAGAAATGAATCTGTGCAAAGATATCAACAAGCTGCATGTGGGTTCTGGTTCTGACTTGTCTGAAGACAAATTTCGATGCACTAACCATTTCTTATCTCAAAATGAAACATGGGATGTTAGTGATACCCTGGGAGGTGTGTTAATGTCAGAATAGGACAGATGATTATGGGCAGTGTGTACAGCAGCATTACAGTAAAACCACTGTGGGCAACAAATGGGGAATTTGAAATAGCAAAAAAGATTTTCATGTAAATTAGGGAAAAGAAAGCAAACCAGATATTTTAAATATTTATTTGTCAGACTGGGATAACAGCCTTTATACAGCACAATTTGCATAAGTTCTCAAGATACATCCTGTATACAATCACAAAACCATGACATGGATTTATACATAAATTGAAAACTCAGACAGATTTACAAGCATTTTTATACAATTCTCATACTGGTTTTGTTTCCATTTTTACAACTCTTAGAACAAGTCTGTATTTTTTTCCTGATGAATCTGGAAGCAAACTGAAAATTAAAATAAATTAAAATCAAAATGAATATCAACAAACCACCATCTATGCATGCAACATTCACTGTGGAAACATTACATTTCTCCAAGGACTAATTTTTTTTTGTGGGTTTTTTTGGTGTTTTTGGATTTTTTAAAACATTGGGTATGCTGTACACGTTGTCTGTAGCATGACAGCACACACGCTAGTCAGCCATTGTTGAGCACCTGAGCACGTCACTGAACATCTATAAATACAATCAAATAAGGACACATTCACATGCTTGGATGTCGGATGGAGTTAAGAACTTAAACCCAGTTTGTTTTACAAAAATGTTTTCTTATTTACAGGGTAACAAATTAAGAAAACTGCTTTCGCTCAAGAGATCTATTTTGAGTTTTGGATATCTATATATATTATAACTTTTGAGTTCATCAATATATTTGCTTGTTAATCTTTTCAAAATAAGAAAACAAAACATATTAGAAAACATTAAGATGTTTCTAATGATTTAAAGAGAGAGTATCCGGTTTCAATTATTCCTTCTATTTTCCTTCTAAAGGCAATATGTATTCATAAATAGCAGTGGATCCTACATGCCAGGTGTACCAAAAATTCACAAGGCATGTAGGACTAGGGTTTAAATATAATGTAGGTGGATACTTACACTAAATTTCCTCTCTGTTTATTACCTTTATAAGTTATACTCACACAAATTTTCTCTGCTATTCACATAGGTATGTACATATCTAGATATATACTCAAATAATGAAATCTGGGACATTCAACATTGTAGCAATGAAAATAAAGTAGTTAAAAATAGTGTCAGTTGTGATTCAAATAATAATTTTTAAAAATACTATTAACATCTTTATGATATCTCCATGAAACTAAATCTAATTAAATAATCTCTATTGGGCACACACTAGCTTACAATATAATAGATGTCTTCTTCATCATCATCCTCAAAGTAAGGATCAGTATCAGCTGGTTACCAGCTACCATATCCCACAGCCTAACCATGCAAACACCCAGCATCCAG
This sequence comes from Corythornis vintsioides, assembly GCA_025447755.1. Classification (NCBI taxonomy): domain Eukaryota; kingdom Metazoa; phylum Chordata; class Aves; order Coraciiformes; family Alcedinidae; genus Corythornis; species Corythornis vintsioides. Next base: position 38,844 of record JAOEGS010016862.1, on the reverse strand, counting down.
AAAAACAACTCACATATTTCCTAGGTGTTGATTGAAAGCCAGTTTAAGTTAATAGGTTAGTTACTATTGACTTTAACTGGTTTGGACTGGGTTTTGTTTCTTCCACACAGGATCCATGTAATGTAAAAACATGACTACTAACAAAGAAGCAGCACTCATTGCTCCTGGATACTATCCCTTTAAAGTGTAATGGAAAGAACTAGATCAACATTCATCATAGAAACTCTCATGTCAATTTTGACGTGGAAAAAGAAACCTGGCTGTTTGCGGCTCATACACATAACAATAATAATGATAAAGTTAGAAATCCCTGTCATTTGTAAACACACACACTGTGCTTTTGCTCATTTTTCAGCTTGTTTCCACTATACAAGGCCTTAAACACAGAAGCAGCTTCAATCTCTGTTGACTCAGCAGATTTATGAATAAAAAAAAAAAGTTTAAAAGCCTCTGCTATTGCCTCCCTGCAATATGTGTCTTCAAAGCAATCATAGAAATGTGTGAACTCATTAATAATCAATCACTCAGAAACGATAAAAGCTGTTGCCACATCTAAACACTTTTGGCCAGATAAAAGGAACAAAAATTAATGAGAAAAAAGTGAAAAAAAATATACTGATATATATACAAAAAAAGTAAAAAAATACTAATAGTCCTTGTTTGATTATTTTTTAAAAAACATTGTCACAAGAGAGTTTTTCTTGACTTCATTCGTAAAACAAGAAAAAAAAAATGCATTCAAACATGATCTGTGTTGCATAGAGTGATTCCAGTACAACCTAGAAATTTGGTCAAAAGAAGGAACTTGGCACACTTTGGAAGCATCCCTTGACCTCTGAATGATGCTGCCTTGGAAAAGAGGGAGTGTGTGGGCCCAGGGTTGTCACTGACCCATCCTGGCTGACACCAAAGCAGCCCTGGCCTTGCTGAGCTGGCCCAAGCAGTGCCACAGTCCCAACAAACTCCACTGATTTCCTGATAGGAGCCCAAACCTGCCACTTAACCTGCAGAAATGTTCTGTGTGTTGTTCAGAGAACCAAAGATGCTCGAACCAAACCCGTTGCTAACAGCTGATCACCCTGCAAGGGGAGCTGCTCCCTACAGCCCCAGCTATGCCACCCAACACAGCTACTTTAGCAAACTTGGCCACATTTGTAGGTGTGCTGGCGAGGCACCTGACTGCTTTCTCAATTAAGAGGGATGATTGAAGGCTTCCCAGTAAGGCAGCCAGACAGTGCTCGTTCCTGCTGGAAATCTCCATAGCAACTACCAGCACGACTTGCTGTCTTTATAACAAAATCTTAGCAAGAACAAAATTACCAGCAGTTTGCACAGAATTGCACACCTCATGGCTTGTAGTTCACACAGTTAATTGAAACTGGACTGCTTTTTTTTTTTTTCCTTTTTTTTTTTTTTTTTTGTCAAAAGAAAGGACACACCAAAGCCATCAGGATTGCAAAATAACCCACCAAAAGAGCAACATATATGTCAAATATAGCCACGTAGAATTTTTTGGTTTGATTTGGGGTTTTTTTCCTTTGAAGCATTTACTTCTTATAAAAAACATACACAACATCAAAACATATAGGATGTTTACAATAACTCCAGAGGACTGTCTTGAAAATATATGAGAGGTAGGGTATACGTACACTGGTGAAAGCATAAAATTCAACATTAAAGTACACATCCTACTTCCACTGTCAGTGATGCTGTGTTTTTAAGATGGGTAAGAAGATTTTGGTAAGATTGCTCTGCTTGCAAGGTAAGCAGGCTACCAGCAGGTTATCCATAACAGGAGTTTTCTTGGTGTGTGTAGCATTAATATCTGTGTGTTTCTTATCATATTCCTTTTTCCACCTTATTAAGTTGACAAAGATAAATCAAACACTGTATGTGGGAATGTCACCAGATTAAATGGGGTAGCTTTTTCATGATTGGTCCAGCTTCAAAAAAACCTGAGCCTTATTTTTCCTTTTCTTTTTAAGCATATATTATTTTCCAGAATAAATTTTCAGTTGGTGTACAACTTGTGGAAGTGCACTACATATATTCAGAAAGTGTAAGATGTACATTAAATAATTTGTGAGAAGTCCTTATTGGGCAAAAAAGTAAATGGTTTAAGTGCAGACATTTGGCAATTTCTTTTGAAATATGCAAAGGTAATGAGAAAATATTTCCAGATAAAGTACTTTTTAATGAAGCTGTGAAATCCTAAACTACTGAGTAACATGGGAGTTAGTACCGTATTGATTCTTGTTGGTTTTTGTTTTGTTTTTTTAAAGAAACTGCTATGCTTCTAGGAATGGAGAGAAAGCTTTCCCTTCTTCAAAAAATGCCAAAGGGAGAACAAAAACCAGCCTAAACCATCCCAGCAGTGGTTTCTTCCCAAGTGAGTTAACTGCTTGGCTTCAAGCCCCCAAGAGTGGGGCTTTAATCATGGAGGTACCAACACAGTCTTACATGTTGCAAGTTTTACCTTCTTAATTTACTTCTTTCCTAACTGAGAAGCCACACTGGTGAGTGGATTATACTCAGAAAGCAACCTGAGATAGCAAGAGGATATTCTTATTTTTCTTTATTTTCCAGTAACTGCCCTGCTATCCTTGCTCCTTAGATTTCAAGTGTGTCACTAGTGTTGATAGAGAGCCCTGAACCAAGTGCTCTAAAATTCCCATAAATTAGCCTAGAATTCATTGTCTCTGTATAGTTTTATAATCAGATTGGTTACTGAAAAATGGAAGGACTAGTTGAAATAATTGTGTTAGTCCTGGTGTTTAAGTCTCTTCAATTCCAAACTTCTTAGAAACTGTGAATTCAAAGGGTAGGGTGAAGTGCAGTGTTACTGACAATGAAACAGCATTTTTTCTCCCTGATATAGTGTGGTTTACATCCTGTCCCTTTTTTAAAGCCACAACCCAAATTATAGACCATCAATATAGTTTTATCCATTGCATTCTAGGACAGTGGTTTATATTCATTGTTAACACGGAAACAAATGAAACAATTAGATCTGATTCTCCACAGCATAGGTTTTGAAGGAAAAAAAAAGAAGGAAAAAGTAATGTAAAATAACATTTCCACTCTTGCAAACACCTTGCAGTTTGTGTTAAGTGGCATAATCTCACTACAGCAAATTATCAGAGATCCTAAGGTGCAGAGGAACGAGTTTTGCACTTCTGATAAGTGAGATTTGGAAAGTCAGTCACTCTAGGTGCTTTTGCATAAAATGATCTCCTTCTGGTTGCACAGAAAACCAGACAGCTCTTCCCATCACACTGCCTCCAGCTGCAGCCCAGCTCTGCAATAGCACCTGCCTTCCAGCCTTCGTTGTTTCCTTCAGTTACTCTCTTCACAGAGTCCAACAACACGGAGCCCTTGGATCAGAATTCATCTCAAACAGCCTCCCTTTAACTTCTGGGCCCAGGTTTTCTTTGTCTTTGCTGTCTTTTGCAGCAAAACAAGTGTACTAGCCCTCATTTAAGTGTGCTATGTAGCCCAGAGACTGCTCTTTTCTATTTTGTATTCTGAAAGACTAGCTAAACACAATGATATCAAACTATAGTCTTGGAGTGATGCTGTTTATAGCAGACTCTGCAGATTTTGTGCCCTAAGCAGACAGCTCTGCTCAGTGTGTTTGTGTGGAGCTGACCATCAGTTTGTGCCAGTTTACTATTCTTTTCCTTAGATCCACTTTGTCAAGCCAGATATAAGCTTCTCCAATCAGTGTCTTTTTCATAAACTTCCCTCCATTGGAGACAAGCAGAATCTGGGAAAATAACAATAATGAAAAATATTTATCAGTGTGCATACTAACATACTGCATTTGCTAGCAAACATGTTTCAGAAATGACTCTGATTTGATACTGACAGAAAAGAATGACCATAACCCTTTATTATACTGCCACCTTCCCAACAGAAAGCAAGCCCTGTGAAAACTGGACCTTCATCCTCTTCTATCTTATCATGGGATGGAGTAACTAGAACTTCATTCTTGAACTTCAGTGAGCAATTTGTTCACCTGCTGGTTACTGAAGACAAACACAAGGTTTCAAGTGCATGGGTGTCAGGAGGTACTCTGCATATAGGCTGTATCTTGCAGCAGACTTTTGTGTGTGAAAAAGTTCAGAGTTATATCTTCTGATCTTACCAAGTGATAGTCTAACCTAAAATGTAGAGTTGGTTTGAAATGTTACTCCCATCTCTCTGTTGAGGGCTGCAGTGTGCAGCTGGTCTTATGGCTCTTGCTTATCCAGCCATGGAGGGTAGGAAGGGCAAAGAATAGCCCTGGCACATGCTGGGTGTTCAAGTCTCTCCCTGATACATCCTTTCCAGGTAAGAAGTTTCATAACATGCAACTAAAAGACTTCTCTGAAGGACTCAATTCATTCTGCAGATCTATAGGTTAATTCTCTATGTTTCTGGGAGAAACACATTTGACAATACTTCAGGGGGAGTTGTATTTACATATTTAGATAAATTTTAACATTTGTCAAGTATTGAGTAACTGAATTAACAAGCTCAATGCTTCTTATTTGTCATCAACTTCCTAAGTTTTTTTTTATTCTTTAAAAGAAAAATAAGTCACAAAAATTGCATTTCCATAGGATTAGCAGCACATTTTGAATATTCACAGTCACTATGCAGACCTCTGGCAATGAGAAAGGAAGGTAACTAATAGCAGTAGGAGGCTGTCACCTCATGTGTGAACCATCAGGAGAGAAAATAGGGCATTTTGTTGCTTGGTTTCAAAGATTTAGGCTAACAGAAGAATGGCAGAACTCAAGGAATTGAGTTGAACTGAGATGCTGGAAGAGAACATACAGCAGGAGACATGTAGCAGAACTGCAGAAGAATAAGTTCCCATTAATTAAGAACTTCCACATTTTTGATAATTTTCTCATTTGGGAAACAAAGTAAAATATGCAAACTTACATTATAATGGAAATAAAATTAGTCCCTGGCCAATTATGATAGCAGTTGGCAAGTAAGAGATGTACCCAGACACCTATATGCCCATTAGGCAACAGGTTTGAGAAAGGAAGACCAAGTGACTTTTAGGCACTGAGCTATTGTTTTACTTCACCTTTACTTCACTCACCAGAAAGCCCATTCTGGGGGAAAACAGGCAGCCTCCCTCCACTGCTACTGGCTTTCTAGGGCACTTGGTTCAGTGTTTCCTGAAAAATGGGCAGCCCAGAAGCTGGCACACCCAACCAGAACAAGTGTGAAGAAAATTCTTCTGGGTTTTTCTGATTACTCTCACATAGGACGTGATGTATTTTTAATTGCAGCAAGCCAGCCAGCTAGGAGACAGCTAGAGAACAAGGCAAAGGAGCCAGGAGCTTAGTGCTTTCCAGAAGGGTCCCAGGTGGGTTGCCAGGGAACAGGGAAACCAGGGAAGCAAGCAAGCTGCCAGAGGCTGAGGCAAATGCCTGTCTGAAACCTCTCAAAATGATTCCTGCAGACTTTCATTCCGATGTATCAATAGTTTAGGGACAGAAAAAATGTTAATAAGTTTTTCATCACTTCTGTCCTTTATCCTCCCTGCTCCTCCCAGCTGCATCCCTACTATCTGTCTTCTCTAGCTTGTCCTCTCAGCCTTGTTTCTTCTCTGCTCCAGGCATTAAATTCCAGACTTGTTATCCTGAACCAACTACTTGCAGTTTCTGATCCTCAGGGTTTGTTTTTTTCTTTCCTTATTCCCAGTACTCTTGACCAGACAGTTCTAGGTTTTCTTTTCTTTTAATTTGGTTGTTGCTTTCCCCCCTTTGTTCTGAAGAGCCCATGGTTGCATTTTTATGGCTAATAGTTGCAGATTTTGCTGTTGGTTTATAGAGTGCAAACCCTTGTCCAAATTTCTGCCTCCAGTTGGTTCTCATCTCTCTCTACAACATATCTTCTATGATTCTCATGTTTGATTGCATCTTATTCCCTCTCTCTGATCTTATTTCCTCCCTTAATAACACAATTCAGTTTTTGATCTATACATTCTGGTTTTGTTCCATTTTCCACTCCCCAGAGTCTCTTTTGACAATGCCCATTTCTTTGCCATTGATGTACAGACGTCCTTAGCCAGATCAAAGTTCTCTACAGTCAAATATTCTGCTTCCAGAAGTGTCTAAGGCAGAATACAGGAACAGGATAATCATGGAGTGACACTTTCCCAAAATACCTACTATGATCTGTAGACCACACACTCACAGGTAGAATGTTTGTATTTATCATACTATGAGGTGTTTTCTCAATTAATTTCTCCAATAATTTTCTCTAGTTACTTTTTCAATGAAATTTTTTATCCTCCAAAATACATGAGGGCAACTCATTCTACAGCTCAAACTCCAAGTTGTGTGAAGAAGAAACAGATTTTGCTTTTGCTTTAAACTTGTTCCTCGGTACTTCTACAGCCTCCGTTCTCTTAGGTCTGTTATGCAGCATCCTACAGATGACAGAGCTGCTGAGGGAGTATTTCCAAGTCTCAGGATGACTGTTCCTATGGCTACCTCCCTTATTATCTCCCATCTTAACAACTTGGTGGCATATTTTTTCCAGAGGACTCTGGGGGCTATTCTTTACTGGTCTACTCACCCCTTATAGCTTCCTCTTCAAATCACCACTGGAAGCAAAGTTTTTACAGGGTATTTTTTTTGCTTTTAAGCTTTGGCAAGAATTTATTGACCACTCTAGACATTCCCAGCTAATATAACATCTTAAATAGTTTTTTGCTGAGTCTGTGGAATCAATAAGGATGTTAGGACACCTTAACCTGCTGAAAATAGTATCTATTTTTGTTGGTCTTGTTTTGTAAGAACCATCCATTTTGGCTTTAATTTTAATGATATGACCAATAAGCCTGACATAGGCACTTAGATAATACAGCCTAACTTTAGTCATCAAAATGCAGCTGTCTTGCTTATGTCAGTTTTATAGATTTAAAGGTACAATAAGTGGTTGCTGGTATACCCAACAATTCAATTTAAAATCAGCATTAAATACCCCTGGAATTATCCATCCCTCTCCACTGACTAGAGGAAGCCTGAATAGCTGACTTACATTAGCTATCTATTGATGTGAAAGTAAATGAAGGTAAAGTGAACCCTACCTGTCAAAAAGAAAATCTGACCCAGAGATCAAATCTGTGTAAGCAACTAATACAGGAGAGGGACTATTTCTGAATCAGTTCCATGCCAAAGACTGTCAACACCATCATCTCCTTTAGAAATATACACGGAAAATTTTTGACAGCATAATCAGTAATTCTGCAGTATCTGAGACTATGATGATTGTATCTAATCCTAGGGCAGCACAACTTTTAAAAAGATTGAAGAATTTAAAGAAGTTGGAGAATTTGAGATAATAATCAAGTGATTAGGCATTTAGTCAACAGGACATTTACTTAGCTTGGTATACTTAGCCTGGAAAAATAGAGAGGAGAGATATTAGAAGTTTTCACTATGCAATTGTTGGTTTGTTTTTTGTTTTTATAAAAAGAAAGCAGATCAGTTTTTCTCTGTGTTTTTTGTGGATACTTAAGGATAAGTGATACGGTATTTAAAAAGATGGCATATTTGTGTATTACTCTGTGCTTTCTAAATAGAAAAGTCTTTTTTGAAAGGCATGCAAAACTTCCTTCTCTAGAGAGTTTTAAGAACAGGTCAAGTCTAAAACTTTCAGATCCAGTCTATAAATCCCTTTCCTCAATGTGGGGTGATGGTTTAAACAATCCTTTAAAGTCTCCTCCGTCCCAGTATTTCCATTATTATGTAATTGTGCTCTTTCCTTTGTAAATTTCTCATTTCAGTAAACAACAGGGGTAGAAGATTGATCTCAGATGTCCATAGCACAGCATGGACAACACCCAAAATTAGGTTTTAATAAAATACAGAATTACCTGAAGAGAATGCCCAGCAGGACTCAAGCTAAATCTAAACGTTTCATTGAATGAAGGCTCTCGGTCATGCCTGCATACCCTGGTTTTCTTCTTAATTACTCTCTTTTGGGTAGAGATATTGACAACATACAGCTTCACATACAGGTCTGGGGAAGAACAGTTCAATAAGTAAAATACAGAAGCTTATAAATAATCATTATTACTGATGATTTCAATAGAGGGGAACTGTTGTGAAGAAACAGAGCATGGTACTTTACAGAGCCATGTTCTGTTCTTATTCACATGGTGTGGAAAAGTAACCACCCCACTAAATCCAAGCACATCACTTCATGTTTTCAGTGCTGTCATTAAAGGAGCAAACACCTTGATGTCTTTACGCATGTATGAAAAATATTATTATCAACATGAGTTTTCAATTTTTAAAAAGCTCTTTAACCGAAATACATTTTTTAACTAGTTATCATTGTTCTCTAATAACCAAGGGAGTTACATTTTCTATGAAAGTTTAAAAAGGATTAATGTTGAATAATCTAAAGTAAATTAAAAAGAGGATTAACTTCTGAGAGTTAATTTGAAGTTGCTCATAGGAGAAAAAAAGGCACTTCAAAAAGAATCCTATAGAATATGTCATTCTGATTAAGAAGCAATTTTCTTTCCCATTTTAGTTATAAAAATGACTTCAGATACATCCTACCTAATGTTTTCAAAGTATCATGAAGCTTTTTTCTTTGTTATACCTGGAAGATGGTCTGGAGATTTAAATTTGTATGTGATATTTCTGCACTGAAGGATTTCTACTATCAGCTGTTCTCCATCTGTCTTCATTTCCTTCTTTAATGCAATCTTGATTTCACCCATAACCTGTGTTTTACCTGGAAAAGCAGAAAAAGCAACCCTCATTAATGTAAAAGGAAACTAGGTGCATGATTCTAACTCGGAAAGAAGTTCTCTGAACTTCTACTTTACTGAGTTTTCTAGTTTGTTTTTTTTTTTTTGTTGGATTTTATCGTTGTTTTTTAGTTGGTTGGTTTGGGGTGGGGTTTTTGTCTTTTTTTTAATTTCATTTTTAAGACAGCTTATAGTTTTGAGTATAGGGTATACAGATAATGTATTATTTAGGTGAGCAAATGGTAGCTACATGAAGTACACTTGTATAACTAGATTATATATTGCAGAATGGTTTTGCTTCAGAGAAGCCTTTTTCCAAAGAATACAAATTTCTCTAGAGCCATGGCAAGTCATGTCATGGTCACTACAATGCACCTTTTCAGAACCCTTTACTATAAGGTTCTGAAGTTACCTCATTAAAAAAAAAAAAAAGAAAAAAAAAAAAGAAAAAGAAAAGGAAATGAGAAAAATGGAGAACATTCTATAGAATCGTAAGAAGTAAGATTCTGAAAGGCAATGAATTAAAAGTTCAGTAAAGGCAGCATTTCATTTCACCTTCTTACATTTATAGAGCAATATCATTCATACAATTTAAAGGGAAGTGCTCACTGTGACCTTTAAAAGGTGATTTTCCATCTTATGTGCACAGAAATACAGGCCATTATTCCTACAGTGTATGGATTTCTCTCTAAATCAGTCCAGAGATGGAAAAGAAGCAGAGAATGAAACATAGCCAAAGCTGCTTTGCCTTTCCCCTGCCTGTGCTCCTGTAAAGCTCTCCTGAAAGCAGCAGAGTAGGGCAGAACTGCACCCTGTATCAGGCTCTGGTGCTGTAAGCAAATCCCATGTCCTCAGCAAAATGCTCTCTGTAGTAGCATGGGCTTGTGCTTCTATAGTTACTGTCCTGCTGCTGTAAAATACTATTGCACCTTCCTCTTCTCTTTAGACATTAGTTAAAAAAATATCAAACTGTTAAACCCCTGGGAATCTTTATTAGTTTCTGGTGCCAGCAGGATGGAGCTTTAACTTATTACCAGGAAATTCTACTAGCTGGTGCCAAGATGATGTAGGGAGCAAAGCAATTCTGCAGAAAGTCAATTATTCTGATACGCCTGGGGAAACTTCTCTCTTAAAGAGTAGAAAGTTACCAGGTGGCATTTAGGAGTTACTTATTTGTGTCATGAATGTATAACCAAATTTTAACAATCCAAAGTGCCAGCTGTTGTTTCATGGATGCCCATAAGCAATCCAATAGTCTATTGGTTTTTCTACTTAAAATATTGTGAATAAAAGCTAAATAACAATCACAGCTACAACCTGGGCCTCCAACATTCCTCAAAAACTGAAGCTGGAATCTAACTCAGATACAGCCAATGACAAATTTGCATTTGGGTTCAGCTGAGTCAGTGTTTCACCTTGTAAGATGGAAGAGGAGACCTGTCAGGGCAAAGTGTTTCTTTCACCATATTTAACTATCACAATGCTACAATGCAATGATGAAAAAAGTGAATACAGTGAAAGAGTCATTTCATATCCTTCTAGGAAAGTACAAATACATCTTTCTAAGACACTGGAAAATAATTTATAACTTGAATATTAATATTTGCCTTAATAAAGTTGAATTCTGGGTGAAAGAGGTGAAAAAATCAGGATTATCATAGTGGCAAAGAAACATACAGTAAAGCACCAAAAACCATTACTTTTTAATTTAGCCTAGGAAACAAGGTCTGAAGAAAGATGAAATTGCTTTAAAAACCATATGATAGTGTAAATACTTAACAGGGTACATAATATTTAAGCTAAATTTTATCTGTTACATAGATATCAAAGGCAGACCTACTGGTGTACTACAAGAGCACTCAGGCATGCACTGCAGCTTCACCTTCACTTTAGGAACATGTTCATAGTAGCTAAACAATTCTTACAAACTTATAGCTATGATTAATACATTAGTGTTTTTTACATGACAGTACACCCCTTTTTAGGGAATTAGATTTATTAAAAATCTATTAACAATTAAAAGGTGATGGCTAATATTAAAAATCCATTAATAATGAAAAAGTTATGGTTAATTAACTAAACTGCTGCAAGGTATTTGAAGCAAGAAGTTTAAATTTGCTATGGTGATGGCAACATAAGCTGTTGCTCTCATAGAACTGTCACACTCTGTACTGTGAAAGGTTAATTAGTTCTGCTATTAGTCTTAAATGACAGCTGCTGTAAATCACAGGATGTGTCATCTGCATGCTGTCAACTTCCAGGGATTGATAACTATGCCTTGTGGTCCCTTTCCTTTTTGATCAGGTGCCTTCTGTCAAACAAAATTACCCAAGACAGAAGTAAATAGTTGTGTCTCATCATTTTATATTATCAAGTTTAATTCTGCAATGTATTTAAATAAGCAGGGAAATCTCACTGGACAATGGAAGGAATTTAATGCAGTTTAATTGTCTAAATATGAATTTCTGAGTGAATTTACACATTCATCTTAGACTAAGTTGAAGTCTTCTGAGATTGACTATGTCTATTCTCATAGATGGATCAAGTGTATGTAGGTTAAACATGGAAATGTAAATATGAGATGCTTAAATGCTGCTACCTGAGGAGCATCATACTAGATCACTTTTCTGAATGACTGCCAGAGGGCTAAAGTTATCCTTTTTTTGTTTGTTTGTTTGTTTTTTTTTAATTATTAATATTACACCAGTTACCAGCTGTGTGTATTCATAATACAAAATACGTTCATCCTCTTGCTGAGACATGAGGTCCTAAAGCTGCTGTAAAATAATGATGGATGAGCTTTATAAACAATGCCTCCCAAAATTTACAGGCTCCAACCTTTTCTGTCCTTTGGAGGTCTTTTCATTACATTCCTCTTTGTCTTTCACTTTTCTCCCACGTGTTTATTTTTTCTTGAAAACACAGTTCTCTCTGTAGACTGGTTTTATCTTTCTGCTCCCTACCGTAAATAAAACCAGGCATTTAATACAGTCTTAACTCCTGCCTCCTCACAGCTCACAGGGCTTTAAATAGAGTTGGGTTCACCAGCAGAACAGTAGCTCAATAAAGCTGCTCTCTGGCCACACATGAGGCTGAATATGGGTTCTGGAATTGCTGCTCCTCTTGCTACCAGCTGCCTACATGAGGCTCTGTGTTGTTACACAGAAGGGCTCAGGTGTTATTTACTGTACATTCCCTCCCTTACCTGATGTAAGGATACTGTGAGCAGGCAGTTGTGTTCCCTGAGATGGCAAGTCTACTGGATCAAGTCCTGACAAATGGCTTCTCTCTGGGATACAGGGATGCTCTGCAGCATGACCCGAGGGAGCTGCTCTTCTCCCTACCCTGAAGATGTGAACTGTTGTGAGCAGACTGTAGATGATGAGATGAGCAAAGATTAAGGTCTTTCATTAATATCTCCATGACTCCTCTGATGTGATGTGCATACAATCATGGAATGGGAGACAGGAGCAGAATTAAGGAGCTGTGCTCACAGCAAACACAGCTTACAGTTTTGTGACCAGAGTGGCTGGCTTTAAGGCTCAAACATGTGAACAAGCTGATAGTTTTATGTTATGATTCTTAAAGCTAGCAGGCTCACTGCCCACAGTATTGTGAATGTATTAGTGCAGAAATTTAGCCTACATGCACAGAATTAGCGGGATTAAGCAAAGAATATTTGAAGGAAAATACCGTTCAGACTTTATTTTCCAGTGAAATAAAACTGTTCTGTAAAATACATTTTGAAAACTGAGAGTCTTTTGCCTTTTGAGATTTTGAGGTGTGAGATATTTTCCATAAAAAATATACAAACTCTGTTCCTTTAATTGGTAACTGTGTTTGTGAGCTGCTTTCAGAGATCTATTTCTTTTCCTTAAAGGGAAAAAGAAAAGACAAGAAGATAATGTTGACTGTGGACTGATGCCATGTGATAACTGGGTTTTCAGGCACTGGAATGGCTTGGCCAGGGAAGTGGTTGACTCCCCATCCCTGCAGGTATTTAAGAGTCACGTAGACGTAGTGCTGAGAGATATGGTTTAGTCGAGGCCTTGTCAGTGTTAGGTTAATGACTGGACTAGAAGATCTTAAAATTTGAGCTTAAATTTGCCTGAAATAAAGAGATTTTGAGGACAATAACACTGATACTTTACATATGCTCAAATATGAATAATAAAAACCATAGGCATGTAACAATTCTGTTTCAGCTGGCTTTATTTTTGTTAGGTGGCATTCTAAAAAATTTTAGGAAAAGGTTAATGAAAAATTAGGAAGAGGTTAATGAGGCAACTAAGTTAGAAGAGATTAATGAGAGGAGAAAGTTTCAATAGTGTCAGAAGCTGCCCAAGTCAGTGATCTAAAGGGTAGTACAGGGGATAGAGATCTGTCCAGGAAGATTTTTTCAATATTTCAGTGGGATTGGTCAGTCCCTGTGTCATAGAGGAACTTGGAATACATGAAAGAAAGACCAGGAGAACCACAAATATTAGATGCAGGTGGTCAGAGAAGACTACAGAGATTACTTTTAATGATGAAGATAAACACAAAATACTGTTTTGTGTTCACCTTCATAGGTAGAAGGAGAATAAAAAATGGGGTGAAGGAAGTCAACAGAATTACAGAACTAATTCAAAATAAACCCCTATATATCTCTTATTTATATTTATTTAACCTCTTTAGATTTCTACAAAGGAAAATCTTATGTTCTAAGCGAATGTTTTATCACCATCCTGTCTGCAGTTCATTCAAATACCTGAATTTCCCAAAATTTAGTAAACTAATAACAAGGTTAATCATAAGGATGTTTAGGTGTCTAACTCAAACTTCCTAAACTGTAGTCAGTGGGGATAGGACCTCCTTAAAGTTCTATCTCAGGGTGGATAACTGCCTTCTGGAGGTGCCTGCCTTTTTTTTTTTTCAGTGACATTCCAAAGGCAAAGTGGTAGCTTTGATTTAGAAACCTGCAGATAGAAGTATCAAAATACAGATCTACAGCTCTATGACTTTACAGAAAAACAATGAGAGAAACTAAAATGAAGGTTGAAATTATTTTTGCTATTTTAATGTGAACTTCAAAGATAGGTGCAGTCTGGATCTGAAAGGGGGAACTGTGTAGCCTCATGTCTCAGGAGGCAAAACTCTCTTTAACCACCTTTGCTCCCTTTCATCCTCATCATAAATCACTGCCTGAGCCTAAATATATATTCACAGTCTTCTTTTCACAATTTTAGCATCTTACATAAGGAGTCATATCAGCTGCTGCAGATTCAGCTGCATAAAAGACAGCTTGCCACAGCACGTCTGAAATTTTGATGATGAAAGGCACACTTTGCCCTGGCTTTTGGATGGACAAAAGTTCATACAGGAAAAAGAAGAAAACTATTTAATGTCATACATACAGGGCAACCTGAACCTTGATTCTTTTAAGCCTAGAGTACTGCAACTTTACTAAGGAGAAAATGTGTTGCTACAGGGAGAAGAAATTTGTCATCTGCCATTAAAATTCTGTATTTGACATAACCACAGTTAGGTATTTTACAGAACACTACAATAATTTTCGTGTAGTATAGCATGAGTGTTCTGTTAAAGAAGGACAATTGAGTCTGCAAGCTCTTTCTCCATGTCAGTATGAGAAAGAAAAATGGGTTTTAGCTGTACAAAAAAACAAGGAGGATTTTGTGAGTTTTTGCTCCAGTTCGTGTTTAAATGATGACAGATTTTAAGCTACTTTGATAAAATGATAAGTACATTTTTTATCATTTCTTAGTCTTGATAGGTAGGTTTGTGAGAGTTTGAAAATATATTCTGAAATGACAAAATCCCTTCTGAGCCAATCTTCATTTTCTGTGCCAAAATAATGAAAACGTTTACACCTTCTCACTCTGAATGTCTAGATGAAGATGTGACTATCATAACAGATGATTTTTTTTCTTTTTTTTTAAACTTGATGTCAAGAAATTAGACATTCTGTCTTGAAGCACTAGAAGCACCAGGAAATGGTTTAAAGTCCATTTGGCTTATATTACTATATGCTGAAATTATAATGGAAATTATATGAGCACTTCAAGGTGATTAAAATAACTCACATGGATGGTATTAAGAGATAATAGAAAATTTGCTCAAAGATATAATAAAGAGGATCAAATAATAATAAATATAATTCAGAAATATTATAATTCAGAAATATTAGGTAACTCGGTATCAGAAGGGGGAAGATTTTGCATATTGTTTACGTCTATGACTCCAAAGAGAAAATAATCCTTTGACCAGAGTATTTTGTACTTAGGATGTAAACAAACATCCCCCGACCTAAATTCAAATACACAGAATGCTTCAAAAATAGAGTTAAGAACAACAAGGTTTTGAAGGACAACAGCTAACAATGAAAGCAATGAAACCAAAGTGCTTGAAGATTGCATTTCTGAAAAGTAATTGTTCTGTTATGAAACCTGCTCTACACGCTGGTAGCGAAGAGGCATGGAACCAAAACTTATTTATATGATTTCTGCCAAATGTATAGGTCAAACATAAGCAAAATCACCCAGATGGCATTTAAATGTAAACCAAAGAACATGTTGCATTAGAGGAACACCTAGGAATTTCCCCATTTGTTTTGGCAGACTGCTGCTTAGGTGGTAATTTTTCATTCCTTTCAGTGTTTTAGACATATGATCTGATTAAATAAAAAGAAATCAAGCTTCAGACGTAGATGGATAAAATTAGATGCAAGTCTTTAAAGATTTTAGGTCATTAGAAAGATAAATAGAAAAGATAAATAGTAAAGAGCTGACTTCAGGCATAGAAGTTCCCTACACATTTAATACAGGATTTGTTTTACTAGGCATGCTAAAAATTATAAAAGTGGCAAGCAAACTGAAAAAAATGCTGATGTTTTCTGACCTAGCAGTGCAAATAATAGAATATTTTGGCACTTTCCCTTTGTCATAAAGCCATCTGATCACCAGGAAGTATACACTGTGAATAGGAATTGGTGAAGGAATCACAAACAATGTGTTTTCATTCCAGTGAGGCTGGAGAGAGGCTCCATGCACAGTTACTGCACAGACAATAAGCACTGAGCCTGCACTGCTAGTGCTGTGGAACAAGCTGTTTCTTTTCACAGCTTGGCCAAGTCATTTATAGCCCATAAAGAATTACTTAACACATGGTGGCATATGTAACTCTGTAAAGCTTTCTTAGAGAAGGAGGTGGAAGATGGCATTTGTATACACAAATATATCCATACACACACTCTAGCTAACACAATATGTTATCACTCTTGTGCTATAAACCTAGTAGGCACACTATCATCATAACTGAAAGATTACTTTTTTTTTTTTTATGAGAACCTGCCTATTCATTCCTTACATCATGTTTTCCAGATTCCCCCTCAGATTTATACTTCAGCTCTGAAGCTCTGCTGTGAAATATGCTCAAAGTCTTGCTCATAGCTCCCTGGAACTACACACTGGTGAGCACAGTCGTGTGTGCTGCGCAGCTTGGGTACCAGAGCAGATGCTTCTGCACTGACTCTTCATGTGGAATGCAGGTAATGCTATTATATTCATAGATTTTCTTTTGGGTACCTACATTACCTGGTACAGTGACAGCAGCTCACTGTTGAGATGATATTTCTCTATCATTCATTAAGAATTACTGAAATCCTTGTTGTTAATAAGACTAGTAAGTATAAGACTATGAGAAGCTGCTGGGATAGTTAGAGCTACAGTAAATCGAATAAAGCTCATTGCATCTAAGACATGAAAGAAAGGTAAATCTGTCTTCCAGGACCACCAAAGTGTTTTGAGGCTGGCTACAGAGAATCTAGGGAATTTTAGCACAGAAATTAATGCTTGCAATTAGTACTGAGATTCAACTACCTGCATAGTCTGTCCAACAGAGCAATGAGTGATGATCCTTTCCATTAATCGGGATAAACATGGAATCAGCTCAGTCAAAATTAGAAAAATGTGTTAATCTAAATTTTTCTCAGGAGGGATGGACAGAAATGTGCAGAGTATTCCACAGTATTATTCAGCATTCTGAATTCTACAGTCCCTGGAGGACTTATACCTGGAAGCATTGCTTACAGTAATGTGGAGATGGTTCCTAAAGTTGTTACCAGTTTTGAGAAATATCAATTTATTTTTCAGATCCTGCCCAGAGTCTTCTGTTAAATGTTTTGGGTTTTTTTTTAAGTTTGTAACTTTTCATCCGAAATCTTCATAGTCTAAAGTAGCTACTTTTCATTGAAATAGATACTTTACATTTTTCCTCTCATTCAGCACTCAGCAGTGTCATTATTCTTCATTTCATGCAATGCTGATTCCCTCAAACTGCTCTAATAGACATATCCTAAAGTTGATGTTTCATTGCACTGTTGAACTGATGTGTGTGGTTAAAGTCCAGAGAGATACATTTGAATAAAAACCTATCATAGAAAAACCTAGAAGAGAAGAAAAAATACAAGGACAGTACAGCACTTATGTAAATGAACTCCCAGATTTTTATGATGAAGATTGAAATGATGGAAATAAAAAGAGAAAGGGAAAATATGCTCCTATTTACGGTGTTGATGAACTGGGAAGAAACCTGTTAAGTAAATGGAATTATGTATCACTTAAAAAACAAGAATGAAGCTCAAAATGGTAAGTCCATGTTCCAGGTAGACTACATGACTCCTCAGAAGAGGTCTCAATCTTTTATAAGGGTGAAAATATCAGAATTGTTTCTGAGATTCTGAACTTTTAGAGGGAATGGGAGAGATGATGGAAGTGATAGGTTTTAGAAAACTAGAAGGGCCTAATGTTCAGTAATGGGAGAATGTGTTAGGTTGGTAGCAAAGGGAAATAAGTTTTATAGTGCAAGACTGAAGATGTTCCATTATGATTACCTAAAGGACCTTTAAGAGAGAGAAGAAAAACCAGAGACTGATTATTCCTGGAAACATCACATCTCAGATGCTGAGACCTCTCCCTGGTGCCACACAGAACAGAGAACTTGAGCCCCTGTTCTGGGAGCTAAAAGTCTGTTCCATGTAAATAGCTTTGAGGCTGTGATTGGTTGTCCTTCACTTGGATTTGACAGAAATTCCATCTGCAACTGGGAAACATTTCTGATGACAAGTTTCACAAAGTATGTGCCCTAGGAAGGCTGAACCAGAAAACACATATATTTGTATTTAAATGTGTGTGGGTATCTGGCTTAAAAACTCCTCCTAGATTTTCTGAAGTTACTGAAGTAAATACCATCAATAGATAGATCAATAGATGTAAAATAAAAAAACCCAACCCTTTTATAACTCTTAAATTATCTTTATGCTCCTGGGCAGTATGTGTGCAGCAGAACTTGTATAATTAATTGAACCTTTTCAATAATGAATACAAAGGAGTATCTCACAGCGAGCTAATGCTCTGACAGCTCCTGTAGATTTACTTTCTGGCAGCTGTCTTTAAACAGAAATTAGGCTTTTTTTTCTCTGTCTCCTGCTACAGTACGACTGTCTTGAGAGTTAGTACCTGACAGATTTTATGCACTGAGGCCAACAGTTATGATTTTATCAAGAATCTCTGAGATTTAGTACAGCTCTTTTTGAAGATGCCTGTTGGAGTCTTGCTTGTAATTTCTTGTTTAAAAACTAAAGCTGTGCATATGGGACTTGAAAGCAGGGTTTTTCAAGTCCTCACAAACTGAACATGCAACATAGACTCTGCACAATGTGATTTAAAATTTGTCTGGTGGTTTTCAAAATATAAAATACCTAGGACCTGGAAAAATGTTATTAACTCTTTATCTGCTGAATATCCTCTTGGAGCTGGCTGAAAAATACAAAATGGCACTATCTGTTAGTGAAGAATATAATGAAAAATAACTTGCTGAGCTAGTGGCAGGCCATGTTTATTTACCACACCAGCTGACATGCTCAGCAGCACTAGAAGATACCTTGTGAAGAACTGCAGAGTATCATGTGAAAATCCTGTGTCATACCATATATAAGAACTAGCACCAAGTTGCAACTTAAATGTTATTTGTGAGCAACCTGATGCACAAGAAACTGTTTATGTATCCATAAGGAAAAATTCCATGTGTATATGTAATTTCTTACAAAATCACAATCTGTTAATTTTTCTGACCTAACTAGGTCAAAAAATATATTAACAGATGTGTAAAATCTTAGAAATATGTTCTACTGCATAATATGCATGCTGAATATTAAATGATTGAAGATAGAGTAAAAAAAAACATAAGATCAAGACTAGTTAGTAGTTCTTATTAATGCTTGACATTATTTAGTGACTTGAACAGCTGTTCACTGAGTTCTCCACAAAATTAATCACTGAGAGCATAAGTATAAAAGCAGAAATATTATTTAAATATGCAAATATTGAGGTACAGATATAGATTAGTTACATAAGAGTACCAATCAAAATCATTAAATCCTTGCACAAACTCTATCTTGTAAAATTTTGGTTTGTTTCCCTCAGTAATAGTAATGCCAGTGGTAGATAGCAAAAGACAAAATGTAAAAAGTATAGCATCATTATTTTCAGTTTACAAGGAACTGAGGCATCAAGAGCATAAAAAGCTGTCCAGCATTACCCAACACAGCAGCAAAAATCATCATATAATCATGTTTTCTTTCTCAATTCTGAGTCATGTGGGAACGGATACAGTCTTCTGTGTGTGATGATGCTTTTGAGTCATCTGTACTGTATGTTTACATTCATTATTTGCAGCAAATTTTAAGTAATTATAAACAGGTCTTCCAATCAGAACGGTCAGGCAACTGGAGCTACAGACAGTTACTGCAAATAAATATATACCAGTAATCTTCATTATATTTCTAACATATCTGAGAAGCACAAAGGAACAATATAACAAGCAGCTTTTAAGCACCATCTGACTTTCCTTCCTTTCTTCATGTGATACATAAGCTGCAGTATAGAAGCATTTTTGTATTGAGAGTGCTTCAGAGACATAAGGCAAGTCTGCTACCCTGCTGAGCAGTGTACTTTCTGCTTTTGAAAGCTGTTGTGCTTTGAAAACAGGCCCTGGTAATGACAGAACTAAGTCTTCTACTGTCAAAGACAACACTGGTGCCATTGGAAAGTACAAACACTGTTGCTGAGTCTTCCTCAGGCCTTTACCCATAAAACCATCATCCCACTGCTCAGACACACAACAGACAAAGAAAAGGCAGAGAAAGTCTGGTTTGATAATTTTTGATATTTAGAAATGGGGTTTTATAAAATAAAACCTTATTTACAAAGCCTGTAGTGAAATGTGCCAGGTCTTGCTGCCATACATAATGTAAGGAAAAGAACATGTTATCTGTATGTAACTGCAGCAGGGAGCTTCAAGCAATAGAACTTCATTACCTGGGAGGAATTTGGACAACTTTGTTGTTATGAAAAATACTATGGTATGTTTAATAAACAGTTACAGCAGATTGCTGCTTGAAACTCTTCCTGGTGCAATGTCCCTTTAAAACAATACCATTCTTGGCACTGGTCGAGCTGCAAAGAGCATCTTTACCTGTAACTAATTACCAATTCTTACTCATCCTAAAATGGCATAAACAGGTATTGGCTCTGAAAGCTCTTCTCACACTCCTGCTTATTTCTTCCCACACATTTTCTCTGACGTTATCTCCTTTAGCCATAGATATTTGTACAGCTGCCTAGTGAACTAGTTGGCAGAAATGATCCTAACTGCCACCTCACACCCTCCCTCCAATGTATTGATTTGAGGTTAGTCACCCAGCTTGATTCAGCTCACAGTTTATGCCAACATGAATAGTTAAATGAGGTTGAGGGAAGGAAAGAATGGCATTTTTCAGCAGCGATGCTTGTTTATGACAAAGTGTGCTTTATGAGTTAATTGTGGACTGATACAATAATTCAGAGAGGAAAGGACAGCTGAAGGTCTCCTGTCCAACCCCACATTCACAGTAGGGTTAACTTTCAAAGTAAAGCAGGCTGGACAAAGCTTGTTTGTGGAGTTTTGAAAATCTCCAAAAGAAAGAGGCTCCATAGCTTCTCTGAGTATCCCTAGACAGTGTTTAACTACTCTTATGGTGATTTATGTATTTATTTATTTTCACTTTTTCTCACAGTCAATTGGAATTTACCATGGTTCAGCTTGTAAATGTTGTCTATTTGCTTGGGGTGGTTTTTTTTTTGTGTTTGTTTGTTTGGTTTGGTTTGGTTTGGTTTTTTGCTGCAGAGCTCTGAGAACAGTTTGTCTCTGTTTTTTCTCTATACTACCCAATAAGGTAGTTAGCTTCCCATAAAGTAGCTTATTTAATAAGCTGAGTTTTAAAGAAACCCTCAGTCTCCTCAATGACACTTGCAGCAGCTCTTAACCATCTTACTGGCACTCTGTTGGAGTCTCTGCAGCATCTCCAGAGACCTCAAACAATATACATTGGTTTGGATGGAGCTTCACAGGCACCCAGTGGAAAAGAATATTCCCTTCCTAAGAGCTGCTCCCTACACAGTTAGTTTTGCTGCCTAGTATTCAGCAGCAACCATCTCAAAGATATTTTCCATATTCATATTTTTTAAAGAAAAGTTGTTGGTGTCATTGTACCAGTGACTTTCTCAGAGAAAATTTGATTTGAAGACTGCTTTAAACAAGTTATGTTGATCAGAACTGAGTGGATACCACACAGTTCTGAGATGAGGGCATGTAAAAATCTATTGCTTTATGGGAAAAGGACATTGTCTTCAATGCCAGCACTTTTGGTATGTTTAAAATTGCTTTAGGCATAAATTTTATGTTTTTAGTTTTACTCATTTTGAAAAAGCCTAAAGAATATCAAGTCTGCTTTGTTGTCCCTGCATTATTCCCCAACTGTGCGAAAACAAATAGTAGCACAAAAATCTCTTTTCATAGGCCATCCATTTTACTGTCAAGAATAAAAAAAAAAGCTGCCTCAGGAAAAAGTGTTAAATATAGTTGTGGTGCTATCAACAAGTTAGTGCTCCTGCATGAAAACAAGTCCAGTTGTTTATCCAAGAGTTTTGCTGCAGGAGACAGAGATCATCAGAGCTGTAACATGAATGTAAACCGAGTTCTTCATTGTTAGTTTGCTGCAGGGAGCTGCAGAGATCAGACACATACATCTTTCTGATTGGCCATGTGTGGTTGAGTTTGCTCTTTATATAAATGGAACATTGATTGTGCTTCCCAAAGGCTTCTAATATTGGGAATGTGTGTTCATGAAGTGAGCTAGACTAAGCTTGAATATGAAGAGTTTATAGAAAGACAGATTGGCAGTTCTCAGAAGTGAGCAGGTTTGCTTCTGCCTCTTTGGCCCAGCTGTTATGCTGAAATAAAAGAGAAAATGTAACTGCCTTGATATTTTTTTGTCAGCTACACACAAAAGGTGTGATTATGACACGGCTGTGACCAATGTCTAACAGTCCACTGGGAGCTGCTCACAGTTCAAGGATACTTCAATTCATTGTTACCATTCCCTAAGAAAGACTAAGCTGTGAAAATTAAGCTTTTCCTCACTGTTATTTTGAAAGACATATGCCTGATTTCCTTGTGGGCTGCTCAATCCCCAAGCTTTTAAGGTCTGTGCTTCCAAAAAGGCCCTTGGTATGGATTAGGAGGATTATTTTATATCTTCTTACTAGTTCTGACATCAAATTTGTTCCTTCTTCTTCCCAGTTCATCTTCATTCCTCTAACAGTTCTGAGTTCTTTAACTTCCATCTTCTCAGCTGGTGAAGGCAACCCTGCTGGGATCCCTGTCTTCATTCCATTAACAAACAGTTAAGTAAATGTCTAAATACTAATGAGTTTTGAAGCCAGAAGAAATCACTGAAGTATGAGATGGTGAACAATTTTGAACAGTTAAGGTTATTTCCATGTCTGTCTAAAGCCTAATTCTAAAATTATACAAGACTGCAGTTTAAATCTGAGACAGATTTTACTATCTTGTTATATATCCCATTACCCAGTTGTGATAAATATTAAGGATCTTGTGGGTAAAATGAGGCAGTTACTAATTATAAGTAAGTGTTGTGGTTTAATTTGATTTACTTGTGTTTCCTGTTGCTTTTTTTCCCTGACAGCATGACTGTGTGTGTTCTTTTTGCAGTGAACTGCAGTGAAGTAAGCAGGAATAGAGCCCCTCTCTCCATAGAGACAGCATTCAGAGAAATGCACATAAAGTCTCTTTAGGCAACTCAGGTCTTGCCAGGATTTCCTTAGGTCAACAAGGGAGACAGCTACCTTCTAGTGTGTTTTGAGGGTGAATTCTTTCAGCAAATACAAGTCAACAACTCTTCTGAGGGACAAAACCAATTAAGTGGCAATCAGTAACTCCAGGTACAGGGAATCATGAGTATTCCTAGTTCAGTTCTTTCTAATGAGCTTTGTGTCAATCATTGAATCTATAGAAGAATTCTGCAGGCTGTCTATAGCATCTCTACAGTGCTGTTTGGTGGGTTTTTTTACCCTTTCCGAAGAGATTTGAACAGTGGAGAAAAAAAAGAGGATTAGTGTAGGGCTTCACTACAGTAGAACCAAAAGAAAAACTTATTTTATTACTAAACCTGGAGAATACCTGTTGCCTTGAGTGGAAAAAAAATTAAAATCAGACTAGTTAGAAGCTTTGTATCTGGAGAACTGAAAGTATTACGTTATACAATGAAAACAGAATATTTGTAATCTAAAGATGTACAAAATTGGTCCTTAATTTAGACTTCTGACCTGCTTCAGTTTTCATCTTTAATGAAATAAACTTGTTCCCCATTATTCTGTCTGTGATTTTAAGATGGTCAAGTTGTATCTACGTAATCTCTTGACTCAATATTTCTCCCATATTCCATTTTTCATATCCTATTTAGAGCCTTTTTAAAGAACAACAACAACAAAAACCCAAACCAAACCAATAAGAAAAAAATAACAAAAGAACCCACCAACACATAACCAAACTGACACTATCTTCTGCTTCTTGTTAGTTCAAGATAATTATGGAACTTAACACTCCAAATGGTAATTACACTTGCTGTTGAGCACAGCAGCCATTTTAGAAATGCAGAGACCAGATCAAATTAGCATTTTTGTCAAATACAGTAAAATGTGCTTAAAAGTTATGTCTTGTTACATGTAGAATAACATTTTAAAGTGACTGTCACCTAACGTCTGTTGGAGGTAGACCCTGCTGCTAGGATTCATGTGCCTGAACATTGATGTCTATATTTGAGGTAAATGTCAAGGTTCCTTTTATAGCAAAAGGACATGAATTGCTCTTCTAGAACATGGTTTGTCTTATTTGCAAATAGATCTCTAAAAGAGGTCAGATGAAAAGTACTTTCAAAATTGTTCTTTCCAATGTTTGCAAAAGTTTTACTTAAGAGACTGAACCTCCCATAACTCCCATGATAAAATTTCTCATTGCATTATCTATTTCCAAGGTCCCAGCTGTAAAAGGATATTGGATTAGAATTTTTGATATAATGGACAAAATTCTAGTCTTTTAATTAGACAATTAAAATGAATCAGTATGAGACTGAAATAAAACCTTTACTACTCAAAGAAATTCCTAGACTACTTAAGCAGGTCCTGTTTGCAAAATATAAATGGTCAGATCAGAATTCTTATCCTCTAAGATTCAAAATTAATTTAAGTTTATGAAGCTACCTAAATAAGCTTCAAAATCCTGACTCCATTTTTTCTCCTAACATAGTATTAGACTAATTTTTCACAAAAAAAAAAAATAAAAAAACCAACAAACCCAAAAGATAACAACAGATCAGCAGGCAACACTGACAACAGTCCCAAAACCAACTAGGGGAGCAAAAAAAATTACATGGTTTGGATAGTTCTCTGAGGACAAGGCAGGTGATCTGAATTCCAACAAGACTGTGCTGGAAAGAATTCCTTACAATTGTATAATCAACTTTCTGAAATAAAGTACTGCTTATTAGAACTAAAACCTGTGGAGTAAAAGATCATAGGTAGAGTAGGATAAAATTGCTCTTACACTAAATAATAGAGCAAAAGCTGCAGAGTCTGAGCTCAGGGTTGCTCAGAGGACAGACTGCCCATCTTCAGGGATCAGAGCACTTCAGATGCTCAGTCAGTAAAACGCTTTATTCCTAATTTTTCTGCACTCTCCAATACTGCTCCTGTGTTTTTCATAGTACTTGAAAAATTCTTATCATGTGATCCCTCTTCTTTCATGGCAATTTTAGGCTGATGAAATTTCTGTGACTTTCATACAGTATATCCTGACCTAAACTGTTACACAAATTAAATCTAGCCCACTACATCATTTGACTGTATATGTCACCTATGTATGCCATGACCATGCACAGACCTTCTTTACTTTATATTGTAGTGTAGCAACCTTTCCTATAGAATGTCATGAAATATATTCCAGTAATTTTTTACACAATTTATTGCAGAATTCAAAGGGTACTCTGGGAAATTCTGACTTCCAATGTCAAAAAGTCCCCTTAACTCACTAGAGGCAGTCTCTCCTGTCATAAGCATCATTTGAATTCCAGAAGCATTATGAAGGATGTTTTAATAAAATTTATGATTGAAAAAATATATATATTGAGACGTTACTTCGTTCAGTTTATACAGCGAGTGAAATATATATATGTAAAAAATCAAAGAATCCTACTTGTCTGCAACATAACTCAGCAATATCTCTTATGTTAAGAGCTTTTAATATATGTTTTCAGATTAATAAATAAAATATACTAGACAGTACCTCCTTGTAAAACAACTCAGTCCACATAAAACGGGCAAGGTACGATGAGAAAAAATCATAGGCAGTTATATGGGAACATTATGGGACTTGCTTGTGTGCCTATTTCTTTACTCCTCAAAAGGATCTGAAAGACTGTCAGAGACTTTCCTTCAGTGCAATGTGGTAGAAAGAGATGAAATGTTCATCATCGTTGATCTTCTTCTTTTTTGATTCCTTATAGAATATGGCAGCTGACACATTTATCTCCTTTATTTTGTGTGACTCAGGCACAAAGAGGTTTTCTCACCAAACTGATCACAGGATGACAGTACGAAAAAGAGGTATGTATATTTTCATTTTTTACTTTTTTTACATATAGCAGTTTTAAAGATCAATAGATCTCAAATATTATAAGCTTATACTTTGGTGTTTGCTTAATCATCTGTTACTGTGTCTGCACAGCACTAATCTGGTGCAATAGGAATGAATCTGTAGATCAAAGCAATTGTTTCTGAGGTACCTATATCTGTACTGTATGAAGTTGAGAGTTTTCACCTGAAACTGGAATTACTGTGGTCTGTGATAGAGATGTTCCTCTTCTGCATGTGGTGCAGTTTTCTCCAAAGGACCCCCTCAGTGACTATAACATATTTAGGAATGGGAGTACATTTAGTGCTCACCTGGAACAGAGCTTCCAGTTTAGTTTCTCCCAAAAGGAACTAGATTTGGATGTATTAAAAAAAAAAAAAAAAAAGACAAAACTGAAGAATTTATTTCAAAGTTATGTTGTTGCTCTTCATCATAACAAGAAGGTAGATGCAGCCTGCATTAACATAATGATGTCAGAGAGAATATTTTCAGAAGCAGAGTATAGCAGGGAAGCACTTGCTTTTAGGTTTTATGTCACTGCTGTATTTTTAGCAGGGCCATGGTCAGTTTGCTTAGTGGGGTGTTTCTGTAATCCCTGAGATTATTTTTTCATCAATATAATTTTGCTTGGAGATTTTTTATTCCTCTATATTTTTCCCTATATCTTATGACTAAGGTAGCTATTAAGATTTTCATATGCTCCAAAGATATTAGATTTGATGCAGGGCAGACTGGACAATAACAGATTATGATCTGTACATGTAAGATTAGTTTTTGTGTGACTACATAAGACTGATTGTCTACTGAGGATTTCACCATCATTTTGAATTGATGCTCAAGGTAAAATATTAATCTTTTTCAAGTGAAATGGAGGTGGATGAAGATTTGTGACTTACATTTGTCTACAGGTGCATAGATGAGTGCTTCTAGGAAGAGGAAAACACACGGTATACAGTATCCCTATGAAAATTTCCAGGTGGACAGCAGAGGGGTGACCATTAACAGTCTCTCCTCCTAATCCCATTTTAGGTGGGGGATAACACCACTTTAGTGATGCATAATTCGGCTTTATGTTATTGCAATGAGTTGAATGGAATTTAAAATATAATTTGATATTGCAAAGATAATAGTTAAGAAGGACAGATGGAATGACAGAATGCAAAAAGATGTGACCTCTTTTTATTTAATGTATAATCATAAAAGACATAGTATCACTAAGAAAAAAAAATCTGCTCAAAATTATAGCAGAAATCCAAATAATGGTTTCTTTTGGTCAATGCTATAAATACACATCCAAATACTCAGTTGATTCCAGAGAGAGGCAGGGAAGAAAGAATGTGTGTGTAGTTCCTGTGTGTGTCCTTTCTATCTGGATTTGCATTATTTCCCATTACATCTGTTTTTCAAGCTGTCTTCAATTTAGAATTTTTAGCCAGTGGCAGAAAAAAATTACTTTAAACAAATTATTCAGCTTTGTTCAACATGAAAACTTCAGTACTTAATTTTGGATTTTGATTCAGAACAAGTATCCTGAGGGCAGTAAATGTTGCCAATAAAGAGGGGAATCTTCTGTCATATTCTTCAAAGCCAAGGACTCTGCATACTTTTATATGCTACAAAGCATAGCAAAAACACCAGACAGCCTTAAAAACAACATATATACAAAGTAAAGGTGTCTATGGTTGTCACTCTCCAATGTCCAGAGATAAGAAGGAAAGTCCTTTTCTCTCCTTTACTTGCCAAGAAAGATCTCCTAAGACACTCAGAGTAGTCAGAAGAGCATAGTTTATAAAAAAAAAAGTTAAATAATTGCATTCTGATCATTGAGAATCCAATTCCTTCAAAAATAGAGAATTCCATTAATAAGAATTCCATTATAAGAAGTTTTTAATAAATGAACAGCCAGACAGAGCCAAGGCAATCAGGAGGCTGGTGAATAAATGGTGTAGATATTAGATGAGTAGCAGACAGAAATAGTAAGAATTCATAGCATGCTCAGCAGGCATTGATACAAGTTACATATGGGCCTTTTTCTAGTAAATCACACAAACTGACTAATTATCGTAAGGAATATGTTGCCAGACTTCTGGAAAATATGTGAACTTCTAGGCAACACAGCAATGTGAAACATGAAGGTAAATGTATGTGTCAGATGGTTGACCCAGCTGATCTCCAGAAGCTTTGTGTATTTTTCCAGGGAATACAAATCCAGTCGTGTCATGTTATTATCACATCACAATCAGAGTGCAAAGCCAATGTGGCAGACAAAAGATCTAAAGAAAGGTTAACAAAAAGAAAGTATAAAAAAAGGAAGCATACCAAATGGTGTTTAATAAAGCAAAGACCTTTTGGCATCAACACAAATGCAAACCCAAGGACCATTTGGTAGATCTAACCTCATTTGATACCAGCCACCTAAACTTCAGATATTCAGGCTAAAATAACCTTTGTAAATTTTCATTATAATATTTTCTTAATAGGTAGTAGAAAAGGACTGACACTGAAGGGAATCCTAAATACTGTCTTGGCTGTAGGAGCAAATCAAGTTTATGTCTATAAAAACATAGATCTGGGATTGTTTAAGATGGAAAGTATCTGGTTAGGAATGGCACATGTGAATATTTTAGTGTATATATATATATAAATATTTTAGGGTAAATAGATAGCAGGATACACCTATGTGTAAAGCTCCTCAATCTTTTTGTAACTAAAGATATATAAACTTCACCCTACTCTACACACACAGTACATCATTTTCTGCCACTAGATTTGTCTAGTCTTCTGTCCATTTGTTTCCCTCTCTGTCACAGCCTAGTAGTATCAGAATAAATAATATACAAAAAGGAAGACCAACAGGAATTCTTTAAGAGAAAGACACACTCTGAAGCATTTCCTGAACAGACAAAATATTATTCACATACTGTTGCAATAGATAATACACTTCATTAAAGCTGCAAGCCTGTGAGACTACAATCATAGGACAAAATAATGAGCATGGAGCATTATGAAAAGCATATTAGTCAGAAAATAAACTGTGGACAAAGTACAAGGTTCTAATTATAGATATAAAACCAGACTCCCTAACCATGAAAATCAGATGTGTCAGATTCATTTTGATGATTCAATCTAATGCACTGATTTTCAAAAACTTGTCTTGAAACACAACTTGCAGTCCAAGAATTCTGAGATGTCTCACATGCTAACATAAATACCAGCTGAAGTTTAAAATTATCTTGCCATGTGATCCCTAGAAATGCTCTAGATTCATCTGCATTTAAACAGCATTCCAAGATTACTGCTTGAACATGACTAAAAAGAGGTTTTATAGTGTAAAAACATGTGAAGGCAAATAAAAATCTCCTTTCTGAATCCCCAGCATAATTTAATTTCTAACAAAAGAAATAAAGAGTAAATACTCATTTAAACCACAGAAATAGAATGCCAGCTCCTTTTACATGAATTATAAACATTAAAGAGTTACAAAGGACTGTTAAGTACAGAAACAGGTTATAAATTTAATTTTTTTTTTTGACATTTCAAATAAATAAAGGATAATAATAAATAAATATATAAATAATAAATAAAGGAGAGCTCTAAAAACAGTTCAGTAGGAACTGCTATGTTATAATTTGTGGACAAGTTTAGAAATATCTATTTATAAGAAAAACTTGACAAAATATACTATTTTTATAAGGTGAAGACCTTGGATTTTGCATTCTTATTTCAGCCCTTAAGTACCCGTGAAATTGGTAAATTTCAGCAAGCAAGATGAGGCTAGTTAGTGTCAAGGATAATTAAATAAAACAGAATAATTAAGCTGTTGAGTCTCTCTCACCACTAAGAATTTTTGGTGAAAGTTAACAAAAGCCATTTAGGAACAATATTTTGTTTTGAAGTAATGGGATGACCTTCTGAAGTCCCCTCAGCCCCATCCCTGATACATAATAGTCCATAAATATTTGAGCACTTAACATTATTGACCTTAAAATAGATCTAATTTACTTACATTTTTTTTTCAAGGTATATGCACAGAAATCCTAATCACACTGCTAAATGAAGCAGATCACCTGAATTATCCAGGAAGATGATATTTAAAAAACCTAGTCAGTACCTCCTAGTTTGATTTACATCACAGAAGGGAATTTGTTTAGGACTTATCATATTAATGCTTCAACCTGAATTTTGCTGATTCTAAATGAGCACTTATCATGCAAAGTGACTCTATGTCAAAGCTGTTGGAAATTACTCACTAGGTGAAGCATCCCAGACAAGGCTCAGGTCCATCAATCACATTCCAGCATCTTCACCTTTACTCCATTTTTGTTTGGGGAGGGGGGGGGTGTGCTACTGTTTGCTCTCCAGTGTTGCAGGTCTTCATTATTAACTGGTATTTGTACTAAATGTGCCACTTGGTATTAAATCAGATTTCCTTCATATATAGATACATTACAAAATTCTACAAAGGTTTTGGGTTTGTTTTTTGGTTTTGTTTTGTTTTGGTTTTTTTTCCCTGAAACAATACCCTGTAGCTTTGCCAGATTGTTGATAGAATTACTAGCACTCTGATTCCCAGCCCAAACACTTTGAGCCCATTACATATCCAAGAAGTAACCAGAAGAAACCTTTTGAAAGCAGCTTTATGTTAGTGGAAATGCATTTAAAAGCTAATAAAAGTGATTATGAATATTAGAGTAGCAAATTATCTTTCTAGGTGATTAGTGAAGCATCCTATCAAAGAGTAATATTTTGGTTTCAATATGAAATACATGTGCTTTTGGGTTTTGGGGTTTTTTTTGTTTGTTTTCTTACTACTTGTTAATTTTCTACAGATGCCATGGGAACAGGATTTATTTTTTTTTTTTTATGAAAGCTTAAAAAATAACCTTTTGTTTTTAAGAATTTTCTTGCCACATGATTTAATGACAAATAGCCATCCAGTCCCACTTCATACAGGAGAGGCACAAATTGTTGGCCAGCCACTAGTTAATCCCAGTCAGGCTACCTGAATTATTCTCTTTTAATGGAAATTTATAATAACAATTCAGGAACCAGATGAATTGTAAATATGTAAAGCAAGGTTGTTTTTTATGTGGATACAAGAATATAGTTTTTCTTGTCCTTTTTCTCTGTGTTTCTATCTCTGGCTGCAGTCTTTATTTCTATTTAAATACTTGCTGTTTCTTTTTAGGAAAACCAGCTGGATTATACTGGCAAATACCTCAGCAAGGCAGAAGTAATTGCTCCAATTATTACTGGAAAGCCAGGTGGGCAAATTAGAGTACTGGGCCAATCAGGGATAGATTAAGAAATGTTTCCCAGAGTTTAGTGATTAAGGTGATAATTCTAAGGTTTAAAATACTGCTCTTGTTTATCTTGAAACACTTCTCCAAATTATTGTGTTAGTATTGGTAGTACTACTAAGGCTATTCCTAGCTTGAGGGAGCATATAAAAATATTATAGTATCTTTAAAAAGAGAGAGAGAATAAGGACTACTGTCCATGCATAACCTTGATTAATTGTTCAAGGATCTCTTGTGGCAGAAAGCATAGCTGACCTTTTAAATTTTTAAAAT
The DNA here is from genome assembly GCA_025447755.1 of Corythornis vintsioides. NCBI lineage: Eukaryota > Metazoa > Chordata > Aves > Coraciiformes > Alcedinidae > Corythornis > Corythornis vintsioides. The sequence continues at coordinate 7,410 of JAOEGS010016862.1, read as the reverse complement.
TTAGATTTGCATTCCCTAAAAGAAAAGTGCATTGTGAGGGGATCAAGATGTGACAAGCAAGTGCTTTTGTTACTTATTTTCAATATTTTATTTTTCCTATTTTTCTTCTGTTCTGAAGCAGCTACTCATGCAAGAAATCACCCTTGCTGGTATATTCTGCTTTAAATTATGTTGGCATTGATTAGTTTTATGCTGTCAAGAATACTAGATGGTAGACCTATGGTAGAACCTGATAGCAGAAAGCAAGGTTGTGATTTTATATTGACAGTTGAATTTTAGCCTTTTTTATTTATTGAGATATTAAAGAAGTATGGCAATACCTTATTCTTTATTTTAGATCTCTTCCTGGGCAAGGATCATGTTTAACTCAGTGATATTTTGTTTCACTAATGGACCTCATCTACATGTAAATCAGAATGGTAATAAAACTACAAAAGCAGATAATAAAGCTGCTAAAAATGGATTTTTAAAATTGATCATGAGGCTTATATTGCTCTTAAGGAAAAATGTGTAGCAATGGTTTTTTTCCTGTGTCTACTAGAAATGAATTTAAGACCAAAAACTGCAATTCATCTACTCTTCAAGTCAGTGTTGGTAACATTTGGGATTGGCTGGATTTCTCTTTAAACTCATGGATCAATATCCATTACAATGAAGTGAACGGTCTCATAGTTGGTCAGTACAAGATTCTATTGATTCTAGAAAAATACTTGTCCAGACTGTTTTTTTTTCAGGCTCATACATTTTAGTATATGTTAGGATTAAAAGCTCAATACTCTTGAGATATTTGAATTATTGGGAAGGCAGAAAACAGCAAAGATAGTATTTGACATCTGTGCAGAAATATGTTCCAAACAAACATGAATTCTGTGCTATCGTGAGTGACTGGTTCTGACTTTGTCATTTATTGCTGATCTATACACTGCTAGTGTGTTATGAGTTAGGGGATATCCTGTAAAAGATAGGAAGGTAAGGTTCAGTCTAAATCTAAGAAAAATAAATATTTGTTAATGTATGATTTATAGGTTAACTGGGGACTACTCTTGCTAGTAACCCTGGGCACGTGGAGACAAATCCTGTCTATTCAGTCACTTCCTGACATAAACACAGAAGTGAACAGTGGTATGATATACTTTCAATTTTCCTTGCAAATAATAGTTCTCAGACTCTTAACACCCATAATGTACATGGGATATTCTGATCTTGCTTCAGTATTTGAAGCTCATTACAAAGGTGGGGAAGCAGAAAAAATCAACTCTAAAATTTACTAGAGAACTTCTAGTTAAGAAAGTTAATATTAATAATACCTAGAGTATTTCAACTCATATAGTCCATAAGGAGACTTGTTATCTTCAGGAGCAAATTATAATACATAAACTAGGCACTAATATGCTTAGTAAAATCACCATATAGTGGTGATACACCAGTCCTCACAGACAGTGAGGATGTAGACCCAAAATGCTGTGCTGGGCTCTGGAGGCACACTAGAAAACATTTGATGCCTGTAAGTGGCTGCCCTCAGGACAGTAACTAGTGCTTGTCTATTTTACACCAAGGTTGACTTTTGTTTATAGACCTTGCTTTAAAAGGGCTCCTGAGGTGGCAGAGCACTGCCTTGGCCTCTTTCCTTTCAAGATAAAAAGATTGTCAAGCATGAGCCTCTCAGGACTTCCCAGCAATAAGAATTCCACTAATTTTGGCATCATACCACCAGAAAATCTGTTTCCTTCCTTGAATTACTGTAAATCCCTATTGTTCAAACCCAGAACATCTGTCTTAGAGTCTCTTTATCTCATCTTTTTGATTGTCATTCCTAAATTACAGTGCTTCTCCATTAAAAATCAAAGAACTTATTTCACACATTTAAAACAAGTGACTGGATGTTTTATCATCTGGTTTCCCTAATGTACCTTTGTGGGGGAAGTGTCTATAAATATTTTAATGCTGCCTTTCTTTGCAATTTTTTTTTTTTTTTTTTTATGTTTAAGAACAGTTAAAGTGAAAAATGATTGTGAGGGAAAAATGGCTAAATATGTCACTGTGATATTCACATTAGATGACCTAAGATGGGGCAGAGTTACCTTCTAAGTTACCTTCTAATACATACAAAGATGTAAATTAGACTTGATTATGAAAGAAAGTCTCAGATGATCCCAAAGTTACATAAATTGAATACTTAACCTGATCTTTGTCTTACATTGTTCCCAGTCCCAGTGTTTTCATTCAAAGACACCATTGCTTAGTGAAGGGCAATAGGATTCACCTTAATTTTAACCCAGAAAGAAATTAAATTGTAATTATAACCCCCCTCATGAATATTAAACACAATATTTTAATCTGATCTCACAGTCCTCTTTTTTTTTTCTGTGAAATTATACAGATAACTGCAATAAGTTTCTCATCTGCAGTAAACTGCATATTTCCAACCTGGCCAATCAAGATGTCAAAGTACAGATTTGTGCACAGGCAAAAGCATTTACAAATATCTTGGTAAGTGTATAATGATTAGCATTTAACAATTTCCTTAATCTGTCTTTTTTTTTTTTCCTCTTACTCTATGGTTAAAAGACCAATATTAAGGCCATTTCTCTCTGAACACCATCTTCAGAACTAATATTAAAATTCTGATATTTCAACCATTGGAGTTAAAAAAATCAAATTGTTAATTTTTTAACATGTGCAGATTAAGAAAGTTGATTTATACAACATAATCATCAATTCCCTATCCTCTTAGTCATACCACAGTGAGTCCTTTGGCTCCAACAGTTACTCTAGCCTAACTAATCAGCAAGTTAAAGGAGAATGAGGTGGGCTTTTAATTACTTCAAAGAACATGGCAATGCTTAGTTGTGCCTGTGCTGTCAGTTTGTCTCATGCTTTATTTTACTTGAGAGAGCTAATCCACATATTACTCCTGGGTATCCCTGCAAGACAAAGCACAATACTGTTTGCAAGATGATTTGATCCAGGGTCTATTCTGTGTGGACATGATGGATGAAAATGTCACCAAGACTACTCAGAAAGGTATGAAGGAAAATTAACAAGTCAAATGATTGCCAGTCATTTATTTTCAAAGGTCATGCACCTTTCCTCCAAAATGTTGTTAGAAAGACTTCCCAGCCTGTTTTAAGGTTTGTGATATATCAGGCATTTTTCTCATAAATAAAGGTTAGACTATCTTTAATGAAATGTAAAATCAAATGAAGAAACTGTTAAAAATTTTTTTAAATGTTATAATCCAAGCTTATGAATCACAGAGCTCAAAAATTGAGGAAAAAAGCAATATATTTTTTAGCATAGGCACTTCTGAATAAATGAAATAAAAATCATGCTATTCTAGAATTCACCTGCTAAAGCATGATGTTATCACAGAGCTTGTTTGCTGCTGTTTTTTCAAGCTGTAACTCAGGAAATATATAGCATACAAAAAGGAAAACCCTGCAAAAAGTAATGATAGATGTACACAATGAGTACATATCACCAGTATGTCATCTTGAAGTAGTTCATCAAGTATGTATGCATCATCAAATTTTGAAATAGTACTAATCTATTCCTTCTGCTCAGGTGTGGAAATGCATCTGCAGAGGCTTTACTAGAATATTCTGCAGTTTTCTATCCATGTTTCAGTTATTTATACAGAGAGTTTTTTACAGGATTTCATTTTATTGCACTCAAAGGATGATGCTAGAAGGACCTCTGGACGTGTCAGAAAGTGAGCCTCTGAACCACAGCAGAACAGTGTAGTTTCTGATCTTCAGGACATGGATCTTAAGAAAAGGTAAAAATCCTAGTCTTCTGGAAGATGAGAGTGAAGAACCACTCTGGTTCTAGACAAAGGACCTTTTTTAGACTGGAAATCCTAATGAGCATGAGACCAAGCACAGAGGGTGACAGAAGCACCACTCCAAAAGGCACTGCATGAGACCAGGCCATGCTTGCCACACGTTCATCTTTCCTAAAAGAGTCTTTCTTTGAGATTAACCTAAATCAGTGTATGTAATCCTTGAGAAATTCTATTTTGCATTAAGATAATATCTTCAAAATGAGAAAAACGAAAACTTCCTCCTAGTAAATGGTTTCCATTAAAATGTTATTTGTTATTAAAATGTTATATATCTCTCTTCCAGAAATAATGGCATCTTACCTTGTAAATTTACTAGGTAATCTCAGTTTTAGAATTTAGAATTTTCTAAATCTAAAAATTCTAAAATCTAAAATTGAAATTACATAGTAAATTTCCCCCATATATTTTTTAATTGACTAAATAGTGGGTAGGTGGAAAATACCATCTGGGATATATTGGCTGAGCAGTTTCATAGGGCAAATAGATCAATCATGATCTACGACTGAATAAATATATTAATCATGTGCTTTTAATTGTTAGTTTGAATCCTTACATGGAATGCAGTTGGGTTTTTTGTCTGTAATATTCCATAGCATATCATAAGAAATCTTTAAACAGAAGATAGTGCCCTTTCTGAGACAAATAGAGAAATTGGTTTGCATAATTCAATGCTCACAATATAATATAAGATTTACTGAAGCTTAAAATGAAGTATTTAATATACTTGGGGAATAATGTCCAGTGTAAGATAGCATGCAACAATGCAGATCATAAAGATAACTGTAACACAGTGTCCAAGAACAAAACTCTGAATTTTTTTATATTATTGAGTAGTATGAAAATACAGAATATGACAAGATAGTATGTTCAGAGAAACAAAGATCATAGCAATACTCATTTATATTGACCATTTGGTTGTTTCGGCAAAGAGAACCGTTTTCCAATATTTACTTATAAATTAACTGATACATCTTAATAGCACAAAAACTACTCCCAACAAAACATTATTACATTTCTCAAGTGTGTAAACAATTACAAAAGGAGCATATTTTTCCTGGTGATTCTACTTATATACATGCCTAAAATTTGGTGTCATACTCTGTGAGCTGAATCCAACCCTGTTGCTACAGTATTGACTCAGATGCCTAAAAACTAGTTTTCACTGCCATTGAAGACTCCGACCTTGCTTTGCATCCAGCTACTCATCCTAAAGTTCTTGTTTCTGTAAGTCTCCTGCCATATTTGCCAGGCCTGTGTGAATGACTTGGATGACTGAATTATTTCAAAGGCAATGAATATTTACTTCCAGTTAATTGCAGAGCTCATCTGGTCCACAACACAGGTAAGTGAACTACAGAAAGGACACTGTTTGATCTTTAAGACTAAGATTTTGTTCATCTATGAAAAGAATACCACAATAATTCTACAATACTGAGATAATTCTCAGTTGACCTTGAAATCCACTAAATTCAGAACAACTTCTCTTCAAGATAATTATATTTGCATGCTGAAAATGAAAAGTTCTGTAGTTGTTTTCCAGCTTTTAGTTTAATTTTCATTTGAGATTGCTCTATCCCATCTTTGTCAGCTAGAACTTGGATGTTAAATACCAGGCTGGCTGCCCCAGCTACTCTCAATCTAACTATTTAATGACTTTAAATAAACAGACACTGTTCTCATTTAAACTGAAGACTCATTACATTAGTGCTAAGTGTAAAAGGCCCTTAAGAGTAAATGAAAGTTAGGATCTTAATCTATAATACAAGAGAGCATAGACTAATCTTTCAGAGCACAACAAGTAAAAGAAATAAACATATTGGTTCTATGAACATGGGATACCACTGTAGTGTTGTTTGTATTTCTTTTTACCTTCTGCATCGGTTAATCCCACTCCCGCCTGCTTTGCTGCTTCTTGTCCATTCTGGCTCATCTTCCCTCTGTTAAAAGACATGGTGGTTGTTGTCAATAAGACCATAACGATATGAGCTGTAAGAAAATGATCCACCCAGGCCAGTGAAGCTTGCTTCTTCTATACAAAAGGGCAAACATCATAGATATTCGTAAAAATTGAAAAATATATATTATTTAATATATATGTGCAATATAATTTCAAGAAAAGAAAGTGGACAATATGAGGGTTGGTTTTTCTTTCTATTGCTATTTGGAAGATTACTTATTTTTAGTTGGTTTTTTTTCCTCTTTGGGAGGCAACTGAATCACATCTTGCTAAGCTTGTACATTCTTATAGAATGAGCCTGTCAGCTGCTGTCCCTCATCAGCCTAACGTTCTGCAACTACTCTGTACAGCTAGCTCCTCTCCTCACTTTATCCTGTTATAGTGAACAGTGAAATATATAAGAAGAAATCACAAAACTGATATTTGGTCTACAATACCATTACTTAAATTGTAAGGCATGTTTGTAGTCATCTTCTTTTCATGACTGTTTTTACATTACAGTTGAGGCTTAACATACAAAACAATTTTTGAGACTTAGATTTATCCTGAAGTTAGGTGAATGGAATAAATCGTGCTCTGGATGTCCCTATCTTTCTCCACTGGATGTAGGAAAACATCTAGTTTAAAATGTAGATGTCTATTTTTTTGGGCAATGAAAGTTAGTTAAAATATAAGCTATTAATATCTATATATTAGATATATCTCTAAACATACTTGTTGCAAACTCAAAGGCATGATTACAATCACTCTCAAAAATATGACTGCTACTATGAGATGTTTGTTCTTGTTTGTCTTTCTCCATTAAGACTCTGAAATATCATTGAGAAAACAAGGCATTATCTTCAGTGATTCCTCTGGGTTTAAGGGTCAGTGCTGCTCTTTGCTTCCTAGCCAGCAACAAAAGCTGTCCAAGTTATATTCAGCTGTGTATAGCTGTATATAATTATTAATTTCCCTTGATACTTACAACAATATTTAATATTGGCAAGTATTCTAATTAGTTACCTCATTAAAAAATTCCCATGGTGTTACTATTTAATTATTTTATGTTGCTTCATGACGAAGAGTTCCTATGGTTAAAAGCATTCAGACTAAAGTAAGCTCAGCCTATTCAACATTTTTTCTATTGCTAGATTAGAAACAATTTAAACAGGGAGCTTGTAAACAAAAATATTTTTATATGCCACAACACTTAAAGTTATTTATCTTACTTTATATTTCACACCCACATTGTGACGTATGGTTTTACGGATATGCTGAATTTTGGTGCACAAGTTTAGAGTCCCAGAAGCCATTATCAAGCCAGTGTGAATGCTAATGTTGACTATAATTTCAATTATACATATATTCAGATATATAAGACTTTTTATCCAGAATTCAAAATGGAAACAGTTATCTGTTTTAAAATATTCTCCCCAGGAATCATCCCAAAGGTCTCTGCTGATAAACAGTAATTTTGACGTTCATTTTCATTACATTGTTATGTAAAGCCCTCAAGACTAACATGAAAAAGAAAGCATTTCTTGTCTATTTAAATGTCCCATAAACTTTTGAAGTCTCTAATATTAGCATATAACAATTTAGATTAGTAATGCCATAATTATATGTG
>JAOEGS010016860.1:65678-82157 GCA_025447755.1 Corythornis vintsioides | reverse complement strand
TAATCTTATTTTTATTTTTAATTATTAACAAATAAAAAAGATCAGTCCATTATGCATTAGGTGTACAAAGGTTGCTCCCATACAGAGAGAGCTGTTGACCTTGCTGAGAAGGTCAAGCAGTGTCCCAGCAAGAACAGCCCTTAAAACATGGGATTAATTCTGTACTTGAGAAAGTCTTATTTTTATTCAGAAATGAAGGTCATGTAAAGAATCAAATAACCTGAAGCAAACGTTAAATAAATGCCCAAGTTGGAACAAAGATGTATCCTTTTACTCACAAAGTTCAGCTTTTCTTAATTCTGCTTTTAACCACTGTCCATGGCCATGCTAGTTATTGAATTACACCACAGTAACTTAGAGAGATAGACTGGATAACATATAAAACATATGATTTCATTTGATTTTTCTGTGATTTTTCTGTCAAACCTGTCAGTCTGAAGACTGATGTCTTTATCTTGGGTTGATATATAGACCAGCTCTGGTGCACAGTTTCACTGGTACTACCCAGCTTTTTACAGATGAAAAAGCACATTCAGAAGTCTTCTTTAGATTGTTTTCATCTTGAAGTCTTGACTGAAAGTCTTTCTGAGAAGATATGCTATGTATGATCTGGGCAGAAACTGAAATTCCTGTTACTAAGGACAATCTGAAATCAAAAAGCAAAACCTAAAACTATAAAGAAATATGTAAATTTAATAATCTTGGAAGATTTATTGAAATTCAAATCTTAAATTCAAGCTTTTTTTTTTTTTTTTTTTCTCTTGAAATCTTTCAAGAGAACCTGGGTAACCCAACAGCCCTATGTGTACTTGTGACAATTGGGAACACACTGTATGGGTTTCCCAGCTCATAGTTAATAAGCACATTTCAGGATCACCTGATGCATACAGGTAACTCACAGAGGGTTGTGCAGGTGACACAGACTTGATTTGCCTTATCTATGCAGGGAGGACACATGGGGAGCTGTGGAGATGGCTCAGCCTTGAGTTGTCCATAAACCCCAGGCCAAACAGTGCCCTGCTGCACCACACAAAGAAACGAGATACGAGCAGAGCCTTGAAATTCCTCAACAAATTTTATGTCCTCAGTCTCAATTCAAAGCAATATTGGTTTTCCTGAGAAATTAAGAGAAGGAGAGACTGGAGGGCATCAGTGGTGATGGCAGTTTTGGCACAAGCACCTGGAGGGTTTCAGCCACTGCATTGTGTACTCAAACTGTATAATCATGTAAACCAGGGGATAAAAGTGCTGGAGTTTGGTTAAGATTTTGGGAGCTGCCTCTCCAGCATGACATCACTTCTACAGGGAGAACCTTCCCCCTTGGGCCAGACATCAGCCAAGGTTATGTTTCTGGGACTAAGAGCCTTTACTTAGAGGGGTAAGAAAACATTAACTAACACATATAAACAATTCAGCATTTCTAATATGTTGTAGTGTATTCTTGCTTTTAAATTGTAATAGTGCATTCTTCCACTGTGTCAAAAAGCCCCCTGCATTAGTGGCATATTAGATTTCAAATAGATGGTTTCCTTGGGCCTTACAGTTTAAACTTATGAGTTCAAATAAATCATTTGCATAAACCTCTCACTCCAGTCTCTTTTTGCCACATATACCTTTTAGGCTACCAGGGAATCAACAGCTCTGTTTGTGTGTAGTCTATGTCTGTATTGGTTTTAAAATTACAGCTTAACTGTGAGAAGACAAAATAATGGCAAAATAAAAATTGGTAATTAGCAATTGACTCCAGAAAATACAGAAATGTTTAGGCTGCAGAGTAGTTACTTCGGGTGAGATGAACATAAAAATAATTTCTTGGAAGTGTTTTTAATAATGTGGTGGCAAGCCAAAATGATTTGCAGTGTGCTCCCTATAAGTGCAGAGAAATACATGTTCAGAGCCATACCTGCTGGTTCAATAAAACATCTATTGCTCGAATTAGAGGTGTTCATGTGCATCAATAAGTGGGATATTAGATTGATTTTTTCTTTAGTTAGATCACTTATAACTAAATACAGGAATTATAATCCCTTAAAACATCTGGGACTGAAACATATAACATACAAATAGAAACTAAAGAACAGGGTTTGTAATTTAGCCCGGAAAAGAGTAGGTGGTGGTGGGCATGTAATAGCATCCTCAGATACCAATGCTTGTCTTTTGATGGTCTGAGATTGTGGATTTTATTACTCTATGGTTGCAATGTCTGTGCCAAGTGGCTGCACTATGAGTGAAGAGGCTGCTGGAGTTGGTCTCCTGATTGTTTTTCTCCCCCTTGACTTTGTCCCCTTCAGTTCCATTAGCATGTGCATAGCTATGGCTACGAAATATGGTTAAATTTCCCTTCCATCTTAAACTATTCATAGGAGAATATTCAAAAGCTAACGTCGTGGTTTAGGCAACTCAACAATTCTGATTGATATTACAAAGTCGTGAGGAAGTTACTGTGTAAACTGCTGTCCAGGGAATGTTTTTTTGTAATGTTGTTCTGTCTGAGCTATGGTGAACACCCTCCCTGAGTTTGGCAGTTCTGTGAACCTCCTCAAGAGCTGTTTTCATTGCTGCTTCACAGCACTTGCCTGTGCACATTGTTGTCACCCATTCTGCATGGTGGGCACACCTGGACAGATGTACCCCTCTATGTCTACAAAATCCTGGGGAAGGAGAGCAGCAGAGACTGGATTTAAAGGACTCTGCTTCTTGATTTCTATTAAGTTGGAAGGATCTGTGTATCTGTTGGCCACCTGTTTTCAGGGTGGCATACCATATTGCAAGGCAACAGATGGATAATCTGTAAACAGTTCATTTCACCTTGTTTCATTTATTTCAGATAGAAGCAGCACTTCTACATCTTTGGGTTTTGTTGCATTACTCCACCTCACCATGTTAGAGGATGGAAACTATTTCAGCATTCATTAAGGATTTTTTCAGACCTTTCATCAATCAGAAATAGACTGATTATAGACCTCACTGCATTGTGAGATGAAATGTTTGTAGACACATCTATAAAATAGATAAATGTCCAATTTTAGAAAAGTGAAACAACTCTAGAAACAAAATACTAGGAAAAATGCACCTATAATTGCCTTTTTAATGTAGATGCTTGAGTACAAATCAAAGGGGTGGTTAATTTCATTCTTGTACATTTGCAAATGCTGTCCTAAAGTCTTGGGCCTCGGTTGTGTGAAATACTCTGCTAATGCTGTTAATCCTATGTCCATCTGTCCATAAACAGGACATATGATTGAAGTTTTGAGTGCACACAACATGCTACCATTTGTCTGGTGATCTCAGGTAGCATTGCAAAGCCAGGAATCTGGCTGCAGTACAGCTAGACAGTTCAGTGCACTTGGTTCTTGGACTGCTTCTTGGTTCAAAGTTCAGGTTGACAGATATTTGCTTCTGCAGGTGTTTTATCCAGTGAGATTAAAGCCATCATGCAGATGCCTACCTGTGCCACAGTCACAGCTCCCAATTTGCTTGCTAAAGTGTACTGTGGATCACTAAATTAGTTTGATTTTTTTTGTCAATGGCAGTGAGATCTTCATGCCTAGAGTCAGTAGTGAGGCAAATGACCTCTCAAATTGACACTGATGCACTACAGCAGAATGCTGCTTCATAGGCCTGTCACAGCAAATGCCTCTTGGAGTATGCAAACAGAAAATACAACTCAGTAAAATATCACCAGTGTCACCCAACTAGTCATATGCATGACATGGTACAGAATTAGTGCAGGATTTTTTACACACACACAAAAAAAAAGCTATCTTTGGAGTGGAAGTCAAATTATACTAATGAAATATTTGACCAAAAGCATACTCTAGTCCATTTAGCATAGCCTAAAAGCAGAGAATAAAGGAAGCTTGTAGAAGGCTAATTGCTGAACTAGTGGAACTAGGAAATATCTGAAAATTAACTTTTCATTGCTTTTTTCTCTTCACAAACAGACCACTCCTGATCTTATTATTCTTGTGATAGAAATGTCTCACTGATAAGCCTGACAGTAATGTTAATTTAAGGAAAGCTCTGATAAATTATTACATATTGTACTGCATATTTAAATTGTACCCGAAGAGGAGGAGATAAAAATAGAGTTTTTCAGCCTTATTTTGGTCACTTATTGTAGCTACACAAATCAGACAAAAGTATTTGATTTAGCCAAACATACTTAAGGTGTCCAAACATTTATGGTAATAGGATATTTTGATTAAATTATCCAAGACTTTAAAATTTTTTACTCAAGCTATATAAACAATAGAGGAAAATGCCTGCTTGTCATCCTATCAAGTAATTTCTGTCAGGAGTATAAGTAGTTGGATTGTTGATACACCTGCCCAAACTAAAAATAAACCAGGTTTAGCCCTGATATAGGTATATTTTTGTTGGAAGGAGCCGAAACAAGATCTGGGTTGATATAGCTCTCTATTTAGTGTAGGAGAATGTAAGAAAATAAAAGTGATAAAACAGGCTGTCTGTAATAAAATGTCATGACTACATGTGCTGCTGGTTTTACTCTGGAACAATTCACGTCAGTGTTACATGCATGCTTCTGTTGCTAAATTCTTATAGCCCTTTTCCAAGATGCTTAAAAATATGTAACACTCCTAAGTGATTCTTTATGGAATATTTGCCATTGCATCTTAGTATCTTGAATTTTTAGGTACATTTTCCTCATACCAACAGCAGAGGAAATATTATAAAGTGTACTGGTTTATGTCAGGCCAGAAACTAGATCACAGAGGGCCTCACCTATGCATGTAGAGTAAATTTCTGGGAATGCAAGGACCTGAAACAGTCTCAGTTCACTTTTTCACTGAATTTATTGCCACTTGAAAGAAACTCTGTAGTTTCTCAGTTGTAGATAATGCCAAAAGGAAGTATCTTTAGAATTTAGACAGCCTCTTCCATGTTTGTTGCCAGACATGTCTGTTGAGTAAACATTTTCATAACTGCAGGAAATAACTATAGGTTGTTCAGTTTGTAGTGATGCTTTGGGGTAAAATTAATTGCTTGGTCTAAATGACTCTCCTGAGGAAATGACTGCCCATACAATATTGTACATAATTTATTTTTTTTTTATCCTATCTGAGATGTATTAGAACAGTCCAGACATACATTACTCTCTGAATCATCAAGAGGCCCTTGGTTACCAGCAGTGTGTTTGCACTCACAAAAGCAAGCCCAGAATTGAATAACAGCACTGAAGCGAAGGGTATGTTAAAATTGAGTAAGACCCCAGACTGGTGCTTACAGCATTTTAAGAAAACTGTACAGGAGACCATTTTTCAAGCCTTCCACTAAGTGTTTATGTAGCAGGCAAGAGCAAAGAAATGATTGAAATTGGAGTAAAAAATAATAAAGTAAAAAGCCTGTGATGGGCACAGAGATTAAAGGGTCCTGTGTTTGATCCTAGAGCAGGCATTTACCCGTGAAGATTTATTGACCATGTTCTTTATCCCCAATTAGGTGTTCAGATAATGGAACAGTTCATTCCTCTTTGATTTTTCCTTTGTGCTGCTTCTTGCATGCACTGAATTTGTCCGAAGTTGTTTTTTCTTTTTTCTATTTTGCTTTCTGTTTGAGCCACTAAAAGAGGTTAAATGTCACTGAGCTTTAAGAAACCCCTGAGGGCTGTAGTTCTCCACTCATTTACACCACTGTCAGAGCATTGTGGCATTACTACCCTCAAATCATTCCTGATTGACACAAGGGGAGCATCGAATTCTGCCTATCCTGTAGTTCTGAATGTGACTGATACTTGGATCTTGTTGTTGCTGGAAAAAAAAATCAAAACTAAGTACATCCCTTCTTTCAAGTGATGATAAAAAAGGGGATAATTTTTTAAGCACGTGGCTTCCTCACTAAGAATTTGAAGGTAGTTTTATGTTCTTTTTACAGGTTTTTAGAAGTTTGGGTGTTTTAAAGTTTAAAGATAATATATTTATTATGCTCATTTCCCATATGATGTAAAACCCCAAAACCAAAAACATGTTTGATGACAAGCTCCCACTAAAAACTATCCCCTATCAGCCTCCCCTTCCCCAAAATGTTATGTTCTTCTTGAGATCATCCATGTTGACTTGCTGACTCTCATTCATTTTGTAACCATGAAGATGAAGAAATATATTTATAGTTGTTATCAGCGTAGGATTTCTCTAGGGTTTGTGATATTCGCAAACCAGATAGTTTCTTCATAAATATATTAATTATCTTAGCAACAAAGAGCATGCATAATTTTCTTACAAACATTTTCCTTTCTTGTTGCTGAAGAATTCAAGTTGCAGGAGAGAACTTCAGTTGTCCTTCCTACTCCCTAGGTCTCCATTTCTTGTGAGAAACAACCAGTGTCCCTCAACACAATATAGGTTGTCACTGGTTTGTTAAAGGCTTAAATTTGAGAAGAGAAGGGAAAGGATGGGACTGTCTAATCCTCTCAGAGGTTTAACCAAACATATAGTCTTCTACATTGATAAGTCATTCTATTTATCTGAAACAAGTTGAACTTATACTCTGTCTGTGGCTGGGGGTGTTTGGATTTTGCATCACTTTTTGTTCTAAGCAGTATGTTACGTTGCTTTTATGTGCACATCATCTATGGGCAGAATCATTTTTCCAGTACAGCTGCTGAACAGTGTGTCAAAAGGACATAATATCCTGCCATAAATTGAACCAATGTAAGTAGCTATAGATACAGGCAGAACTTGCATAAAAATAGGAATTTTAGCACATTTTTTTTCAGATGTATTTCCTATAGTCTACTTCTTGCATGATTTACATGTGCATTTGTAATAATTTTGATAGATGCAGACATTTTTCTGAATATGTCTGTGTTAAAAGAAAATTACTCCTTACAGTATATTTAACTTGTTTGTCTTATATCAACTTACTCTCCTAGGAGATCTAGAAATGCTGTTCATACCTATTTTCCTGTAATGCAGCTAGAGGTTTCTATGGTGAACACAGAAATATTTTTTTCGTTTCTTCCCTTCCCATTTTTAACCAGGTAGACAAGAAAATTGTCCGCACAGAAATTGGAGTTCTTCTTCGCCTTTCACATCCCAACATTGTAAGTTTTAGCCATGTTATTTCACTCCACACTTTATTCTTCTTTCTTTTTGTCTTTTTTTTTTTCCATTTTTTTTTTAAATAGTAATTCTTTCTGTTCCTGAGAGATGACTGCTGTAGTTAACCTGTACAGACTTGAGAGTCATGCTTTAAAGCTTTGGGTTCTCCTCATGAGAGAACCAGCAGCTCGATATGGAAGACTGTTGACTTAAACTCAGACTTTATATATATTAATGTTCTTACAGTGCTGAGTGAAAACTTACATCAAAAAGGTTCTGCAGATGAAATGGGAATTTGGTGTTAGTTAGTCCTTGGAGGGTAGGGAAGGTCGTAGATACAGTTACTCTGAAAGACTGACAGACAGCACTAAAGAAAGAAGCTTCTTGATCTTCTGTGTTACATAGAGGTTTGTCTGATATAAGAAGTATGAAACTAAAATTTAAAAAAAAAAAAAAAAAGGAATTCAAAGGACATAAAGCTGGTAAAAAAAATATTGGAGAGTGAGAGATAATATGTACAATAACTTGATCAACTTCAAGATAAATGATGCATCAACTTAAGTTGATACCATCCTCTCCTTTATTGACTATCATTTGTTTTCTGCTCTTGGCTCTGTGATAGACTCAACAAGAAGAAAAATAAGCAAAATTAATTTTTCTTATCTTTCACTAGATAAAACTGAAGGAGATATTTGAGACCCCTACAGAAATCAGTCTTGTTCTGGAACTGGTCACAGGTGGAGAACTATTTGACAGGTAAAGTACCTATACACATCTCATTCAGTACCTTCCCCAGGGATGTTACAATCCAATTTCTTCTTTGCACGTAATGCCTGTGTTAGTAATTACTGGAATTATTTAATCATCATTTGTTTATTGACATGGTAAATATCTGATAACACATGAGTAAATATTGTCTTAAAAATGTGTTTGGAAATGCCATTATCAGATTTGTTTGAAAACACATGGGTTGAAAATGGAGTAAATTGTCAATAAAATCTGAAGAACACACTACTGAAGGAAGGTGTTGAGCTGGTGCTTAACATCAGAGCGTGCTAGAGCAGAAAAAAGATAGGAAAGACTTTCAAAATCACACTGACCAGTCAGCATAAATATGTGTCACTCAACCTTCCAAGAGGATAGATTTATGTCAGATAAAAATTTGTTAAGTAACAGTAAAGAAATTCTGTCAGGTATTCACTGTATTTGTGAAACCTCTGGTTTTGTTACAAAGGTTCTGCAAGAACTATTGAGTTCTGAAGGTATTGCTCACAAGGCTGCACATGCTTGTGTAGGTGCCTATGGATAAAGCAAAATAATTCTGTTATAGTATGGGGCTGGATACTCTACAGGAACCTTTAATGTGAAGAGTGTGTAAAGTGAAAGCACAAATATGCCAAGGAAGTGTTTGATCCTTCTGTGTGGTAGAAGAACTGAAGATGGGATCCAGGATGGGGAATTGCATTATTTGAGGGCACTAGGATTTAATAATAATATGACATTTTCAACATTATGTAATGTATACTCAGCAGTGATTATGGGATTTGAGCTCTCTGATACTTCCCAAAAATTGTATGCTTTAAAGCAGTAGTTTGGCTTGGCCAAACTGTCTGACATTGTCTGACAAGAAGCAAAACCATTTTGTCACTTACTAGAATTGTGGTGCCCCCTTGTGATGCTGTAAATGGGTACTAATACCATGGAGGCCTTATGAATTCAGCATCCCCCTTTTCTCCATATATAATAACAACTTTGGCAGTACCATCCTCTCTGATCTGTGATCTGGGGGAAAAAAAAGCAATCAGTGACATGAAAAACATAAAAGGCTGTTTTCAGCTGTTAAGCCGAAGTATTACTTCATTTTTCAACCGTAAACCAAAATAATAGTTTAATTAAAATGCTTGAACTTTTCAATCAGTACAACTTTTTATCATGCATGAAGAAAATGTCCTGGTTTTTTGTTTTTTTTTTTTCTCCTGAAAAAGGCCTTAGAGAGGCCTTGTGCATTCTTTCATCTCTACTTGCTTAACTCTTGTCCCAGAAAAAAGGAAAAAGACCCTGGAAAATAACTGGCTGGGCAATGGGGCAGTGAAAACTGTGACCCTGACTTGAGATCCACCCTATGGTAGTCTTAGATATAAGATCCTGTACAGAGAGTGTGTGGGCAAACAGGATTCCAGTGTGGCCAGGGACCACCCCAAGTTTGGAGGTCAATATGTGCTTAGTACACAGCTATGTTACTGTGTAAACCAGTGTCCATACACAGGCAGTAAAGCAACTTCTGTCCTCTGGAGGAGTTACTCCTATGCATCTTCCAAATTAGCTGTCAGCAAATGATGACTGGAACTCTGTTACACAAATGAATCTGCTCTCCTTACTGTTGACATCTTCACTGCTGTTGCTGTTAATTCTGGTAGTATGCTGGTACTTTTTATATCAACTGGTTTACTGCTCTTGTTTTCTGCAACCTCAGAAGTCCATTTGTCTTTTTAATAGTATTTGAGCTAAAGATGAGTAAGTTCTTTCACTTACATATTCTCCTTATCATGAAGATTTTATAAATAAGCAAGATCCAATTAGTATTATAAAATCCTATTAGCATTGTTGATGTGCTACTGATTTCATGCCACTTTAACATAAAAGTTCTGGGTAATAAAATTATCACTTCCTTCATAATTTCTGTCAATTATCCAGGTTATTGCTAAAATGAGCTTTCATTATGACAGCTCTTCAGTTGTGTTGCCCAAAAGCTGATAAATTTAAACAAAATTATCAGTTACACATATGAATTAATACAGCTGAAACCAGATTGGTTTTGATTGCATTTTAAAAAATAAATCTGTTTCCCAGACTTCATAAATATCTTTGTAGATAATACCTTGACATCTAATATTCAAATTTAATTCTGTACTAAGTTGGAGAAGTTTGTGTAAATTAGATTATTTATTGCCCATTTACATGGTGGTTTTGCCTAATGGTTTTTGCCACTCACTAAGTGAGCAGTGACAAAGAGCTAGTTGAAAAAAGAAAATTCCAGAATCAGCACAGCTGTTCAAATACACAGAAGAGTGACAACTCCAACATTTGAACAGTCTTTAAAGGACCATGTTTCCATTGCACTTGTGGGTAGGAAATTTCAGGACTGGAAGCAAAGCGATGGACAAACATAAATTTTCATCCCTCTCTCACATCTTAGAATAATGATGATTCTTCTTAAACTTGATTGTTATATTTTTCTCATGCCTCTTCCTTTTACCTTCTGTCCCTTCATTGTTATTTACCTAAATGTGATTTCTTGGTACTGTTAACTTTGACTTTCTTTTCTTTCATGTGGTATATTTAATGAGATTCTTGGTAACTTTGTGATCTGTCTTTGCTTCTAACAATTAACCTGTTTATTATTACAGGCAGTACTAATTGGTCTTGCAGCACAGAGAAGTCTGTCTTTTATGAACTTTTTTTTTTTTATGTTGGTCTTTTCCATTCATATTTTATTCACATCTGTTGCCTTTCAGCTGAATAACAAATATTTCTTTTCCAAATATTAATTGCATCAAACCCTGTCAGCTCTTTGTTTTAGTAAGAATACCTGCAGATTGATAAAAATACTTTTTCAGATTCAAAGGATAATGACAATCCATACATTCTCCTTGTCAGTACTTTGACATCTTGACCACAAAAGCTTCCATTTCTTCATTCATATTATTAATAAGTGCACCAAACATTGTCTAAAAATGCTGCTTGTGGCTGACAGTCTCTTGATTTGCTTTCATTTCAGGTTTAATGTAATTTCCTCTGACACATAGATTCAGGATGCTTCCGTCTTCTTTTATGAAGTGTACATTAACAAATATATTGACTACTTGTTCTAAAGAATGTGCCTTTTTAAGAGATACAGGAATTATTAACTCAATAGTTAATAATTGGACAAAGTTTCCTGAAGCCTTCCGAAGGCACACCTTCTTGTTTCTGCATAGGAAATTAGAGCTGCTGACATCAAAAGGAGTCAGGGAACTAATTATTCACTAAGTGGGAGTCTTTTTTAAACGAGCAGCAGAGTAGCATATCTTATTTATTTCTGAGCTCTGGTCTTACTATATGGTGGCAAGCTGTCTTCTGAATTGGAATCAGAGCTGTCCTATGGACTCTCCATTTCACATGAGAAAGTTGCAGTCCCCTCACTTAGGACTGGGGAGAAAAAAAAAAAAAACAAACAAAAATTATCTGATTTTACTACACCCTGCTCTTTGAAATCAGAACACACAAGCAGCTCTGGTAAAAGTGCTCCTAGATGTCATAACAGCTCATTTAGTGTCTCTTTGTTTCAGCTATAGTAATAAGAAAAAACAGTAATTTAAGAAGAAGTATGCATTAATTCTCACTGGTAGCTTTTCCAATCTAATTTGACATTTCCTTCCTGCACAGGTTTGTAATAATGCCTTTATACCTTTTTGTGGACAGCACCTTATTTTCTGTCACTGGACAGACTTTAAGTATCTACTGCCTCTCTTCAAGATGAGAAGTACTAACAATTTTTTGTAAATGTCCGTGTTTAGGACAATGTATGCACTTAGAATGAGGTATAACACCAGGCACCAAAAGGGACACATTTTCAGATTTCTAAATGTCTAAATAACTTGAGTAATGATGGTGGTGCAATTGTAATACTGTCTGTCTTTCTGCCACTCTCTAAATGTGAGCTGTTGTGACGTTGAAGCTTGCCTGGTTAATTCCACTCTGGAATACTTTTCACAAAAAACATGTTAATTTAAAATGTCCTCTTGCCTTTTCTTGTTATTTCTTGAGATAACATTGCAGCAATTGTTGGCACGGGTAAATCCTAGTTGGTACAAGCCTGTATGTTGGTAGCCTAGTGTGGGAACTGGACAAGCCTTTTGAAGGGAGGACACATCAGTGCCTGTGGAGCAATTTAGTTAGGTATTGTTAACACAGAGACTTCTTGTGATTACATCATCTCTGACATACATATTCTTGTTTTTTTACCACAGCCTTACCACTGCAATATAGACATGGATGCCAAACAATCTCAGAGAGATACATCTGTCAAATTAAATAGGAAGCTGATCAGGCCACAGCTGATTACCTCATTTAGCAACAATTTAACTTTTATATTTGTTTGAAACACAGAAAGGTTTTAATATACTTGTGCAGAGGACAAGTTGAGGTGTATATACCTATGGCCTATATATAGATGTAGCCTACATATGTGTATTACAGGAAGTCTCTGACTAATGATATATCTTCTATGCTTTGATTCATTCATTCACACCTTATCTGAAATTATAAAATAATTTAAGATCTAAGTGCTTTGTATATTTTGTTTATCTCTCTTTTTTTTTTATACACATTATAAGAGTATAAAGGGAAAACAAAGTATTTTAGGAAGAAGTATAGTTATCCTAAACATTCAAAGCACCAAAATCCTTGTCCTGAATAATAATTAAGTTGGTTTTCTTTTATGAAAGCCTAAAAAGCAAATAATTTTCAGATAAGGTACTTCTCAGTTCTGCCTTAAAATTTAGCTGCTGAAGCAAGGAGTATATAACATATCCATTCACTGTAACAGGTGCTGATGCCACCACAGGGAGACTGAAAGAGGTGAACCTGAAATAATCCTGAACTGAATAAAGATCATGTGAATGCTCTTGCAAATTCTGACATAGAGGGATATAAGCACAATGTATGTTTTGCAAGCAGCATTCAGTTTCAGCATTCGATGGCTATTTGTTTCACTCTTACTGAGAAATAAGCAATCTGCCTGAGTGGGCAGATGTATTGGGGTACTGTGGAAGACTGTATAGTCACAGTCCCTGTAATCTTTCATTCACAGTTGTGTTTTCTGTCTCAGTTCCTGTCCACTTAACTTCATCCACGTCCCACATCTTTCCTACTCTATGGTGTCCTTAGCTAGACAAAGAAATCCAAAGGAAGCCTTACTGGTTCTTGTCAGAGTGGCTTCATCAGTGGCTTCACTGTTGCTCTTTCCCCCTCTTCAGGCCATGGCTTCCTTTGCAAACTGCCATTCTCTTTGCCTTCTCCCTGTTGGTTACCAGATGGGAGCTTTGAAATGCTAGTTTCCTGAGTTTCATTACCTCACACAGTTACACAGAAACTTTTGTTTGAGAGTGAAGTTTGAGCAGATCATTCATGAGCACTATGGTTTCGTAACCTCTAGAAACAAAAAATATATTTTTAAATGTCTATTGAAATTAAGCTCCTGAAAGATGAACCTGTCTTTTTTTTAAATGCTGGTCACTGAACCATTCTTAATAATTTCACTGCAGATACCTGTATTATTGCTAATTTTTGAAGGTGTGGCCATTTATTTAGTTTCACCCAGACTTAATGTGTAATTCCTGGTTTTCCCACAAGACTCTTCTAATTCTATGGATGCTGTAGAAACTCTGGGTAGGAATTAGAAAGTAAGTTAAAGAGGGAAAAACACTAGTATTAGACATAAGAAATACATAATCTTTCACTAAATCCTGAATGTAAAATAATAGAGGCCTGTTACCAGTGGTGTTCCCCAGGGATAAGTACTGGGTCAAGTTTTCTTCAATATCTTCATGAATGACCTGGATGAGAGGACAGAGTGGATCCTCAGCATGTTTGCTGATGATATGAAACTGGAAGGGGTGGCTGACACACCAGAACACTGTACTTCTCTCCAACATGATCTGGACAGGCTGGAGAGGTGAAGGTGAACCTCATGAGGTTCAATAAGGACAATTGTTGTGTCCTGCATCTGGGAGGAATAACACCAGGCACCAGTACAGGTTAGGGGTTGCCCAGCTGGAAAGCAGCACCACGGAGAAAGACCTTGGAGTCCTTGTGGACAGCAGGTTCTCCATGGAATTGTCATGTTCTCTTGTGGACAGATAGACCAAGGGCATCCTGGGATGCATTAAGAAAACTGTCCAGCAGGTGTCGGGAGGTCCTCCTCCCCATCTGCCCTAGTTAGACCACACCTGGAATACTATGTCCAGTTTCAGGATTCCCAGTTCAAGAAAGAGAGGGAGACTAAAGGAACTCGAGAGGTCCCTTCCAAGACCTGACATTCTGTCATTCTACAAATAAGGGAGAAGAGCTACTTTTAAAATATTTATCACTCTTCAGTGCTGTAGTATGGAAAATGACCCGAAAAACAGAGATGGATTTTTTAAAATTGTGATATTTATAAAGAATGATCTAAAAAGAAAATAGAGACATAGTATGAAGACAGAAAAACAATAGTGAGAATTGCTGAAGTAATTAAAAAAGTACTAGTTTGAATGGCTAAACAGACTTGGCAAACCTTTTGTAAGCTGCATGATCCATTTCTTTATTCACCTAATACTGAAATTCAACCACTTCCAGTGTGGAGGAATAGTATTTATAGTAGCAATTTGAAATGATCGATAAATATTGTAAATGTTACAATAATTGTTTAGATTTATTAGAACAAAAATAAATGCACTTACCAAGCTGAGTTAAGGGTTGTAACAGACTTTACCTGCTCAGATTTCATGCACGTCTGGAGGAAGGGTGGGGTGGCCTGTGTGGGAGGTTATCAGGGAAATAAATCTAAGGATAGGACAGTCCATTCAGAGTGTGGAGGAGGAAAAAGTAAGTTTTAAATGTGGGTAAGTTTCCAAATTTTCCAGATCATAAGCAGTCATTAGAAAAGTTTGTGTTTTAAATTGCAGAAATAGTCATTGCACTGGATTCCTATACCCAAGAAAAACATAAGAGAAAGAATCTTTGTCTTCAGGGTCAAGGTGATAGTGAAGTACCTATATCTTGTACCATTTGGTTCCTCTTCCACCTCTTGGCACTCTCAATTACATGTTTCAGGAGCTGTTACAGTACAAGGCTTGGATTAACTCTGTGGACTGTGCTGCCCAGGGGAGGACACCAGCCCTTTCTCAGTTTTAGCTGAGAGATCTCAGTGCCAGGGCAGCAGCCAGTGCTGGCCAAGAATTTAAAGTATTGGCAGTCTTGCATGAAGAGGCGTGTGCCTTCAGTGACCATTCCAGCCTAGCATCCTCTGACATTGGATTAATCCTCACTTGTTCCAAATAGGTTGCTGGGTGGTTTTGATTTCTTTTTTAGCACTGCAGCTGTACAAACACTGTTTCTCTTGATGGATATGGAAATATCCAGCCTTCTATTTCATTACATATTGAAAAATCAAACTGAATCTTAGTCCTTTCTTTCTGTGGAAAATTTCAGTTCCATTCAACTGTAAAACTGTCAAACTAATTTTAATATTGATCAAGGAACTGATTCTAAAATAACAAATTGGGGTTCCCCATCTCTTTCCATATTGATTTTCAAATCAAGTATGTTAATTTTACCAGGACTGTGGTCTTCCCTTTTTTTTTCCTATCAGTAATAAAGCTTCTGCAGAGCAAGTCTAGCCACTACCTACATTTGTCTACTTTGTTTACTGTTTTCAGTGACTTCATACATATGTGGAGAATTAAAGCATAGTACCAAGTCCTAAGAGGACAATCCCCCCAAAAAATCCAGTGGATGGTCTTCACAAATTATACTGCAGGCCACAGAAGTATGGTGAATCATGATAAGCACTTGCACATCTGCCAATGTAGACTTTGATGAAGATAATAATGGAAACTTTGTAAGCAGCATAGCATTGCTATGAGGGTATGCTGAAAACATCTCTAAAACTAAAGGATTTATTTTGCCAGAAAACTTGCAGCACTTAATGGTAACAGTAATGCTGGAAAGTCTGGATGGAAGTTGGCAAGCATTGCTGCAAATTATTAAACACTTCATTGCATATATGTGTTTGATGATCATGTGGAAGCTGCCAGATTTCAGCTACCTGCTGTGTACAAGAAAGCATGCATCACAAGAAATGCATGACCTAGAATGATCATCTAGTTCAGAGAAGGAGACTCCACAACCTCCCTGGTCAGCCCATTCCAGTGCTAAGTCACCCTCACTCTGAAAAAGTTTTCCCTTGCTTACTCTAAACCTCTTGGGCTTCAACTTACTCCCGTTGCCTCTCGTCCTGTCATTGGATGACATTGAGCAGAGTCTGGCTCCATCCTCCCTACACTCACCCTTAACATATTTATAGACATTAATGAGCTCTCCCCTCAGCCTTCTCTTCTCCAGGCTAAAGAGCCCCAGCTGTCTCAGCCTCTCCTCAGCAGGGAGATCTCCATTCCCCTAATCATCTTGGTGGCCCTTCACCATGTACAAGTGTAAACAACTGGATCAACAATATAAAAATATAATTTCAATAAGCGCGTACACAGCGTACACATAGGAAAAAACTGATTATAAACAAATGTGATTACAATATAGACTATTTAATAAACAATGCATTTTTACTTGCTCTGGAATGTCATCTTCAATGAAAAGCACTATCTTGATATTCCTGGATGTC
>JAOEGS010016860.1:44114-58438 GCA_025447755.1 Corythornis vintsioides | reverse complement strand
GCTCCAACTGACTCCCATTGCCTCTTGTCCTGTCATTGGATGACATTGAGAAGAGTCTGGCTCCATCCTCCCTACTCACCTTTAACAATTATTCATAAGATACAGGCCAATTTGGGGATATTCATCTGGACGGTAAAGAAATACCCCATTGTGAAAAAACTCCTATATATCATTGTTTGGTATTACTTGTAAGCCTTTACACATTAAATTAGGTGTGAGAACTGGTGTTCACTGCAACAGCTAGACATACTGCAAGGCAACCATGTTCACTTCATGCTGCTACTCTCAGAATGATCTGATGCTTACCAAGTCTCATGTGTTTGTTTAGTGCACAGTGTGATGCATTTGTATAAACATCTTAAAATTGGATCAGTTTATTGTTTTTATGAAAATCCTTTTCTTGCAATGAAAGTGCTCCAGTTAAGATGGTTCTACATTGTTTATAATTCTTTTGCAAAAATGATTATGTTTTGCCAGAAGTTGTTTCAGAAGGTGTTTCGGCTCTTTGTTTTAAAAGACAGGAATAGATTTAAGATCATCAGTTTCTATGAAGTATAATAGCTTGGTTGAAATCAATGGAACAGTGACATAAAACAGCCAGAATTTAACCTTTATATGAGCATGCAATAATTTGGATTTTTATTGAACCCTGTACTAGATCCTTAGCTAGGATGGACTGTACTGACTTTTGCCTTACAGCTGGCAATGAACATCTAACCCAAAGCTAGGAAAGATGTGGAAGTAGCAGTTCCCAAAGTGGGATCTTTGCAGCTCAACTAAATAATTGTGGTATCTTTGGGCTATAAGCTTTACAGAATGGCGTTTGTGAGATGAACAGGAATTATTACAAACTGGAAAATACTGCTGCAGCAGAGTAATCTTCACAGAATAAAGGGATATATATCCATAGATCATTCTGAAATCCAAGTAATTGTACAATCCCCTCAATAGGCCATGCCTGAAAATACCTTTCTGGTACGAGGTAGGTATTTTGACTGCTGCAATTTTTAGAAATTGCTCTTAGCAACAGAAGCATTCAACCTTCCCTTTGCTAAGCTCTCTTGAACTACTCTATCTACTAGCTTTATAAATTCCTCGTTAAGGTCATCACTGTAGTAATGGATCTATCCTCACATGAGAAGGTACTATGTCATCATTTATCAAAAGTTTTTTCTGAAAGGATTTAATCAAAACTGTAAAGAAGGATTTTAAAATCTCCTGAGCACTTTTTTCTTTTCTTTTCTTTTTTTTTCCTTTTTTTACCTTTTGGAATTGGTAAACCAAATGGACTAATTCTCTTAAAATGAAAACCCCAAACTAAACCAAAACTAACAAAAACCACAACAAACAAAAAAACCCCATACAATGTCTAGTTATATCATTTTCACACAGTATGTGAATACCTATAAGCCTTACTCTAACTGGCTTGCTGATAAATAAGTACATAGAAAATGTATCTTAAATGAATCTTAAATCTTCCAGGTTGCAAACCAGTGTAAATATATGACACATCTCTCCTCCCAGTGGAATTGTTTTGAAGACCACTATATCCGTTTTGCCCTTTTCCATGTTTTTTCTTTCTTCTGGTTGCATCTAATCTGCTGTTCCAAGTCCATAATTACATTTGCCCTTAGTGGAAACAAATTACCTTTTTTTCTCTCTTCTGCACCTTCACTTTTTCTATTATTCTTCCATTGTTCTTCAAGCTGGGAGATAGCTTCATTCATAGATAAAAGACATATGCAAAACTAGAGCAAACCATTCTTCATCTTTTACCTCCTTTACTATGCTGTTCAGAACAGGTAGGGAGGTTCTGTAGCTACCTGACATCTTGGAACAGGGTAAATTTCACTCCTGAGAGAGGATGCATTTGAGCACAGTCTCTCCTGGCATAACATAGTCCTTTTCTCCTTCTTAGATGATCAATGTGGTTTTCTTATATGCATTTTTTCCATATTATGTGTAACAAATTAAATTCCATATCCCAGGACCAGATATTCACTACCTGACTTGCAGAATGAGTTGTTGATCTTATGGAATTCAAATAATAATGGAAATATTGGTCAGAAAAAAAAAAACAACCCACATTTTCTGTAAGACACATCTATTTTTAACTAGTTAAACTTAAGAAAATGCAACTGATTTTTTTTTTTTTTTTATATGTACTTCCAAAATTTTGTATTTGTCACTAGAAGTAAAACATGTTTTTTTTCTTGTCTACTCTGCATTGGTGTCAAAGTGATACATTTCCACTCCAGGGTTAAATTACTCTTTCGTTATATTTAAATTTGACATTATTTTTAGCAGTTTACTTTTTGTAATTAGGGTAGTTAACTAGCAAGTTCACCATGTAGTATTGAATTCATCCAGCAATCTCCAAGTTAATTTCCCAGCACATTTTATAATAGGTAGTATTCTAATTACTGGCTATTATCTTGTCTACATAGGAACATTTTCCTAAAGCAATATGTGGGACTTCACTCGTTTTCATTTTCTATTTTTAATTTCAATTTTCTACCACTTCAATCTTCATTATATGCCTGCACTTCTATTCAGTTCATTGTCAGCTTAAGTTCACAAGGAACACACTGAATTCTCAGCTGTGGTTTCAAAGACTGAGGGCACTTAGCCACTTGTAGGTTTGAGAGGAAAAAATCTAGATTAAAGGTTTCTATTAATTTTGGTGCACTTTGATCTGTCTGATAATGAGCTGTATGGTAGCAGGGAGGAACCTACCAAAAATGTGCAGCTTGAAGTGTATTTTACAGCCCTTAAAGCACTGGTGTGAATAACTATTAGAGCTTAGACAAAAAGAGGCAAACAGACTTTTAAAGACTGTCTGAGATGCAAGAGAATTGATTAAAATATTTGGGGATTTTGGCATCCAAAGAAAGATCACATTAGACAATGATTGAGAAAAGTTTTCAATTTTTATACACAATCTTTGAGCTAGTGCTTCCTGGAGTTAGAGGAGACCAATAGACTTTTGTTTTTGCTGTCAGATATGTTGTGAACTTAACAACAAAAATGTCACAGAATTGTAAAATCTTGTCAAGGCAAATGTGCTATATGATCTTCTAGGTCCCTTCCAACACCTAATATCTATGAATCTATGAATCTATGAATCTATGAATCAATATATAATTAGCCAGGCCTAAAAGGCAAACAACATTAAGAAGAATAAGTATATTGAGACAAATAGGGAAAAAAAAAAAAGTGGGACCCAATTCTGTAGTAAATGAAGCTAAAATTACACAAAAGAGAATGACAGTGATGCCTAGGTATTACAATACAGGATAAAGACTTGTGTAAAATAGTAAGAAAATTTGGGAATACTGTATATATGATGGTAGATACCGAGTCCCTCTCTTTAGAAGACTTTGAAGAGATTTCTGTTTTGATAGAGGAGGCATTTGAACATTCTTATCTCTCCCTATTCCTTCAAGAATTTTGAGTGTTTTCCATTCTCCCTCTGGCAGTAGTAAGTGGTTTTTTGAGTTTGTTCCTGGCATAAGTAATGTTCAGAATATGGTAAGGAAGCAGCAGTTGTTCAGATCTAAAGCTACCAAAACCCAATAATCGCTGCTTTTTCAGTATGGGAGGAAGGGGAAATGTAATATTCTGTCAAATTTTCAGTGTTTGCTCAGAAGTAGTATTTTATTAATTTGCAGGTTTAGGCCAGATTTAGCTATTTGTTGAATATGCAGTTGTTAGCAAAAGGATCAATGCTTGATACTGTAAGACAAGAAGAAATTTGCTGTTTAGCTACAGTACTGTGTAAAGGATTATGGTGTCATACTGTGTTCCCTGACAGCATGATCTACTTTTACCATTCTCCTTCTAACCCACCAAAGGAACAGGAAGAAAAGTACAAAGATTGTTGGCTCGTACATTCACCACTTGCACTCTGGCACACTTTTTATTTTGGGAAATTTTCATTGCAACATTTTGGAAAAGGAAGAACACTAAGTTCAGAAGAAGCACAGTAGCTACATGCAGTTAAAATCACTGTTTGCAATGTAATTAGGGAGATGTTTTATTAATAACACTTGTATTAGTTTTCTTTTTTTTTTTTAGATGAAAAAGGGTTGTCAATATTCTGTATTACTTTTATGGTGATTCATGGAGGGAAAAACACAACATGGAAAACCTAGACACAGAAGTTTTCTTTCTTTGTGCTAATTCTTTCAACTGTCTTCTGTCACTGAGGTGACATGAATCACTGTTAGCCTTAAGGTTGCCTGGGAGGTAAGGATTGCTCACAGAAACTGAACTTGAAACTTCAAGGTGATGTTATGTCAATACCTGTGTCCCTGAGCTGGGAGTAGTTCAGAGCAGTTAGTACTGGTGGTCCAAGACATTCAGGAGCTGTCTTGTTCGTGCTGGTTTTGTAGTGCAGCAGATTTAGGGTGTTCAGTGCCCTTTTTTAATGGATTAAACACAAAGTCCTTAGTGTACCCTTTCCTTATAAGATGATCAGTTATAACATCATGGAAAACTGACTGTGTGTATAGATTATTTTGCCTGCCAGCTTTCTCCCTATATATTTCTTGTTGGTTTTTGTATGTTTTACAATTCGTCACGTAATGTGTTGGGCAGTTCTACACTTTCAGTCATGTCAAATGGATTGCAGTTGGAGGACACATCAAATGCAATTATGAAGTGCCTATTTGTGATGTGAAGTTTTGAGTGGGACTGTAACAGATACCCTGTCTTGTGACCATTTTTTTTTGTAACGTGATCTTCATCATTACCAGATAATTTGCTCTTGATTCATCAACTGTGACTGGAAAACTCCTACTGGCATAACTTCACTCAGCAGCAGTCTTTTCACTCTGTCACCAAACCTTGTCCAATGTGCTCCCTAGTTGTCCATCTAGTCTCCTAAAACTGCAATCTCTGAAAGAAAACAAGAATTGATTAAAAAATTGTACATGTTTCTGTGCTTCTTCATAGCAGCTGTTAGTGTTAATTGATGGTATTTGATAGTCATCCTGTTCTCAGGAGGAGGACTGAGGAAAAAAAACCAAACCCTTTAAATTTCCCTGGACCACATGAAAAGGAGAAGAACCTGTTCCAAGTGGAGCTGTCTTCCTTTGGTCCTTGTCACCTGAAAGAGTAAGAAAAAAACAAACCAAAATAAAACACCCTTTCTACCCTTTGCCACTGAGTGGTATTTTCTCTTGGCCTATTGAAAAGGATGATGAAGACACAATCCTCTCCTGTTTAAAATAAGCACCAGGGCAAAAGCTTTTTCAATAGCATTGAAAGGCTAGGACTTGCTTTACATTGTTCAGTAGTGATGTGATAAAAAACATGGTGGCTTTTAATCTTGGGAATTCATGAAGGCTGTGTAAATACCTACATGCATTTGGACAAGAGCTGTTTCCATTTTGTGGTGGGGTTGTAACTTGTGAAGTAAAAGGAGCAGATGGGTTTCTTCAGAAATGTATTATGAGGGGTAATCAAAGAGCTTTGACTGATAGGACAAGGGGAAATGGGTTTAAAGTGAAAGAGAATAGATTTAGATTCGATTTTAGGAGGAAATTCTACAGTACAAGAGTGGCAAAACTTCAGAATAAATTGCCCAGAGATGTTGTGGCTGCCCCCTCCCTGGTCAGGTTCAAGGCCAGCTTGGACAAAGACTTGTGTAGCCTGGTCTAATTGAGAGGTGTCCCTGCCCATGACAGGGAGGTTGGATTAGATGATCTCTAAGATCCCTTCCAATCTAGGCCATTCTATGATATTCTATGATGATATTCTATGATTAGCCTTCCATGGTCTTGTTTTGGAAACCTGCATGGGGAACTATGAGGAGCTTTTTGTAATTTCCTATATTTTTATCTGTATTCAGTCCTGTGAGCTTGTCGTAAGTCTAATGCAACTACATAGGACCCAGTAGGACAGTGGCTTTAATGGAACTCTAAATTTTAAAATTCCCATACATACAGGGAGTCTTTTGGCATTTGTTCTGTTTCAGAACTAATTTTAGGGGAAAAATGAATTGATATTAAAGGTAACTGTAGCAAACTAACATAAAATTCAAATTACTGTACATTCAAGTTCTGTGGTGTTTTTTAAAACCTTCTTAAAGGTAAGTTACTACTAACGTTAAGACAGCTCAATTTATAGAAAAGATTAATGAATTATAAGATATCAACACAACTGGATAGGCAGATTTTGTTGCTGTTAGCTAGATGTAAACCATTTCACTCAAATGTGAAAAGTGGCATTGACTGGAGAATTACAAAAACAAATTCTGGAATATTTCTGCAATACTGAACTGGCCAGCAGGAGCTGAGAATAGTGGAACCATTGCTATAAAGAAATTTAGCAAGATTTCTAGTACCAGTTAAAAATTCCGGTCTTCTCAGATGTGTGGCCAGAAGTAATAAGGCATCCAACAGTTTTTAGGTCCTCTTCTGTCATTGACATCTTTTACTGGTACTCTACACTTTATTTTCAGAAAACCAAAGAAAAAAAAAAGTCCTCGTTTTAATATTCAGTTATTGACACAGAAATATGTGAGAGTACTGAATTTTTTAAATCATAAAATTCAAGAAAAATAAGGTCAAGTTGACTATCTACGACCTGAACATTAACTGCAGCAATGTTTGGTATACTCATTCATCACTTTTCATTACTCTCTGTACTTTTTATCTTTAGCTATGATCAGTCCTAGCAGCATACTTAAAATAATTTTTTTTTGCAAAATAATGTGTTTTTATAAAAAATTGTATTTTCTTACAAATTGCTATCTTCAGAAATTACATGTAAAAGACACCTGCATGGCTTGTATCAGTAGGCCTTGCACAAATTTTGCATAGTAAAATCTTAAGAGTTATGCAGAAATCATATACATACTTTTAATCCATTTTCAGTTAAATGCCTAGCTGGAATTATGTTTAAGTAGGTAAGGGATTTGCCTATGCACCTGATAGGCAAGCATGCCATACATAGCTAAGAGCAATTTGAAAATTATACTGAGAACATCTGCTTTTATTCCAGTAAACTTACTACAATAGACGTCAAGCCCCATATGACAAATTGGGTTCTGTCATCTATTAAAGCAGTGAAATTATTACTATTCTTTGATATTTAGCTTAATTGAAAGCTATTTTGTTTTCTAAAAGTAAAAATTAATACAGAACTTAAAACTTGTAACATCCACAAAATTATATATATACTCAATGTGGCAGTAGTTTTAATGTTTACTATGTACAAACCAGTTGTACTTGAGTTATAAAGAAATCCCTGTGTTGAAGACAGATGCATAAGTGAAGTGACTTTCAGAAAGTCTCAAAGCAACATTTCTTTGTTATGCAAATTAACAGAAGGCATGTCACAGCAGATACACTGTATTAACTGATTTAACAAAATTTGGATAATTGACAGGTAGTCTGAATTCACTGTGAAATCTTGTCCTGAAGGAAGGTACGAGACAGTGACTAATGGGATCCTATTGTAAGGATAACTTACTGAAAAGGGTTTTATAGTGCACTTCAAATCACTGTAAGGGAAAAGAACATATATAATTTTACTATTTATAACCATTTATAGTTACAAAATTCTAAATATATTTGTATAGGCAAAACACAGCACAAGAAAAAAAATTATTAGTCTCATTAATGAGGAACATGAACCATCTGATGTCATCTTCCTTGGAGCCTCCTGAAATAGCATAAACACCAACTTTAATAGTCATTGTAGTAGACTGCAGAATAAAGAGGTTCTAACAATATTTCTAACAAGGACTTATCTAAAAAAGTGTGCCTCGAAATCTTAATAAACACTATATATAAAGATGGTGTCACACAAAGAGGAGAAATTAAATAAAGGGACAGTCTTTATATTTGCTTGCATATACCTTCAGCCATAACTGCAGTCAGTGAAGGCAGGCAGGAACAGTGATTGGATTGATATAAAGGTGTGTTTTACAGTGCACTTATAGACATTCTTCCCTTGAATTTGGACTTTGAGTACTGCAAGGAGCAAGGCATACAACTGAAAGAATTCTAGGGAGAAGTAACATTATCCATCCTAACGCATTGTTGTGGGCTTTTTTTTTAATTAAAAAAAATAATTGCTGTTAGATGTTTTCCAGGCACAAAGTTTTTATCTCTTCAAAATGTATTTGTGAGCTTGAAGGTGAATCCTCTTGGTGACTTAACACATCCTGTACAGAGATGACTCCACAAAAGCTGGGAACTTGTCTTGGCCTTGTCTTCCATTTGGTAACAACATTTTAATGAGGGCTTCATAAGTGTCCCAGGAAGACATTTCTAGGACATTGCTGTCAAGAACAAATAAGCAAGTAGGTAAACTGTCAAGTTATGTAAGAAACCTAGTGAAGAGGTGCCGCTTCCAGGGAGAGAAATGCCTTTTTGTGTCCTAAATGTACTATTTCTGAAGCAATGTTGATTGTTTCATACATAGGATGATCAGTTTAGAATCTGAGGGCATTTTGAATGAATAACTTCATCATTTTGCTAGTTTACATTGATTTGTTTTTTCTTGTCTATAGAAAACATATTTGAAACTGTTTTTTTCTTGTTACTGATGTATTTAAATAGTGGGAAGGCAAATAAAATATCTATGAATCTATGAATTTATGAAAATGGGTTTAATTATCACACCAACCTAATTTATCAGTAATTTTTCAGAAATATTCTGTCAAAACCAGTTTTGGAGACCTATTTTAAGCTGAGTGCAAAGCTTGTTTTGCAGTACACAAAGAAGATTTTACAGTCAAAAGAGTCTAGCAATGCTGCCATCAGCAATAGAGAAATGTGAGGAAAGGGAACAAGCACTAATGCTCATGCTGCAGACCAACTGTATTACAGCTAATGTTCAGTGCAGAAAATAACCAGTCATATTTGCTAAGTTGTTACCATCTTAAATTATGTTTTCATCTAAGCGAGGTGTCCTCTTATTTTGGAAACAAGTTACTGCAGTATTATTTTGAAAAATATTTGGAAATGGCAATGAAAGTGATTAATAAGCTCTTGTTTTAACTCACAGCACAACATAAACACAGTGCCAAATGCTGCTGTCTTCGAGCCAGTGCCTGCAGTTTCTTCTTGTTCCAAGAGACTGACATTTACAGGGAAGATGTCTAAGAATTGATTAAAGGCTTAAGGATTCAACCTCTTCCAAGTGCACCTCAGGCAGATGGGCAATTTGCCTGCACCTTCATGTATAGGATGGGTTGTTGAAAACACTGTGTGAGGAGAGTGCTGACCCTGCTCATGGACTAGGTCTGTCTGCCTGATTAACTGATCTTTGGGCCAACATATGGCAAAGGCCTGGCCATCCTCTTTAAGGGGGGGCTACAGCCTGGAATAGGAAACGAGCTCTGTGCCAGCACTAGGTGTGAGCCTTGGTCTTGACTTCAGACACCTGCTTCTCTTCTGCATGTTACTGAGCACACCATTAACAATTAGCAAAACACCAGTAAAGAAAAAAAGACTACTTTTATTTCAGACATTAGCCTGCTAATGCTATTTTTTTTTTAATTATAATTTTTATTACTTGTGTAATTCAGAAAGGCCTGAATACATTTGTGTACAAGAAGCCTCCTCCCATCTCCTGAGCAGACACAAGCCAGAGGACAGGAGCAGCCCTGGTCCCTGCAGTATGCTACCAGGCAGAAAATTGCTTCCTCAAGAAACTGACACCCAGTAGCAGCACCTTTGCAGAAGTCACCGCTTTATTCCCCCTGCCAAATTGGCTGAAAACTGAAAAGCCCCTTTCTTCAGCTCTCTCCATCCACAAAGGTGTTGTTTTTTTGTCTCCCAAGCCTGCCGTGCTTGCAGACCTAAGTGAGGACAGGCTATCTTCCTATAGTAAGGACACAAATGCATTGACTGTTCATAAGTAAATTGGAGGTGAACCTCTGAAATGAAAGACATTTGCAAGAAAATTGCTCAATAGCACTATTATATAGCCTTGTGCAATTTTTAGTCTCCAGTTTCATAGTACTGGACTGACTAGATAGCAGGCTCTCAGCAAAATGGCTGTGTGAAAAATTACATTTTTTCATTAGGTAATTTGGAAACTTACCTGAATGTCTGTGCCTGTGGTTTGAAGAACTGCTAAGAGAAGTTCTGACATCTTTGGGAAAGATTCCTGACATTCTAAGGGACTGGCTTTGATCAATGTTAAACAGGCTATGTAATAATTTATCAGTCATTGTTTCAGATGAGTGGCTCCTGTGGCCCTGACAGCATGAGTGAAACAAGATTCCCTTCCCTTATTTATTCCCTCAAGATTACATATTGATTCCCTGAAACACCAGTAACTGTGGATATTTTGGAACCTGTAATGAGCCTAGCTTTCTCCTTTTTCATTTACTCCATCCTGGTACTATTTCTGTCTCTATGTGTCCAGTCTTACATGATGTTCTCATACTAGTTTTCTGGCAGGTGCAAGTTGCTTTCTGAACTCTTTACCTTCAATTTTGATACAGACAAATATCAAAATTTATCTATCAACAAAAATAGGGTGTGTCCTGGCTTTAAATTACACATACCCATTCTTTTCAGTTGAGGTTTTCATGGACTCCTGTGTCTGAAGTTCCAAACTCTAGCACAGGTGAATGATGAAGCTGATATTTTCAGGAATCAATGCTATTTCACACTTACCAATCCAGTAGATTTGAGACGTAATACAATGGTGTGTGTTACTTCATAATAAGCTAGAATTAATGAGAGAGGATATAAGTAAGAATCAGAGTATATCCTTGATTCGGCTAATAGGTTATCTTGGACATTTTCAGGAACATAGTCTTACAGATCTATTATATGGTTTCTAAATATAGGGCACAGTGAATGGTGGTTTGATTTCTGGGCATTGAGCAATTTTTTTGGTAAACAGTGACAGATGTGGAGGTTTCGGTAGATTTTCTGACACAGGTTCTTGTGTAATAGTAATGATGGGCAGCAGCTGGAGTGTAAACCCACAGTATATTTCATTATTGGAATGTGCATTTCCAAATATCTGTCCCAGCTGAGTCCATCCAATAAGCAGCAATAGCAGAAAATCAGTATACTGTCAGTATACTACATAATTATGGTAATAAAATATAGTAATTCTGGATTTTATTTTAGTACGCAAAATTTAGCAACTGTAGAGCTAGGCACAATAAACTATCAGGGCTGCAAGTCAGTCCTTTTTATTGCATCTGACTGTGCCTGATCCACTGATATTCACAGAATCATAGAATTGTTAAGGTTGAAAAAGACCTCCAAGATCATCAAGTCCAACCTTCTAGCCAACACCTCCATAACCACTAGACCAAGTCCCGAAGCACCTCATTTTTTGAACACTTCCAGGGATGGTGACTCCACCATTTCCCTGGGCAGCCTGATCCAATGCTTAACTAGCCTTTCAGTAAAATAATTATTAGTAATATCAAATCTGAACTTTCCATTTCACAATTTGTGGCCATTTCTTCTTGTCCTCTTGTTAGTAACTAGGGAGAAGTAACAACCTCCTCCACTACAACCTCCTTTCAGGTAGCTGTAGAGGGCAGTAAGGTCTCCTCTCAGCCTGCTCTTCTTCAGGCTAAACAATCCCAGATCTTTCAGCCTCTCCTCATAAGACATGCTCTCCAATCCTCTCACCATCTTTGTTGCCTTCCTCTGTATCCACTCCATTACTTTAATGCAGGACCCAGCATTTGACCTTGTTAAATGTCATACAATTGGCCTTGGCCCATTGATCCAGCCTGTCCAGATGTCTCTGCAGAGCCTTCCTACCCTAGGGCAGATCAACAGTCACACTTAATTTTGTGTCATCTGCAAACTTACTGAGGGTGCACTCAATCCCCTCATCCAAATAATTTACAAAGATGTCAAACAGACCACAGCACTAAGCCCTGGGGAACACCACTTGTGACCAGCCACCAACTGTATTTCACTCGATTTACCACAACTCTCTGAGCAAAGCCATTCAGCCAGTTTCTGACCCAGTAAAGAGTATACCTGTCAAAGCCATGATCCACCAACTTCGCCAGCAGAATGCTGTGGGAGATTGTGTCAAATGCTTTATTAAAGCCCAGGCAGACAACATCCACAGCTTTCCCCCCATCTGCTAATCAGGTCTCCTGGTCATAGAAGGAGATCAGGTTGGTCAAGCACGACCTGCCCTTCATGAATCCATGTTGGCTGCTCCAGATCTCTTGGTTGCCCTGAACTTGCTGTGTGAACACACTCAAGATGAACCACTCCATAACCTTCACAGGGACTGAGGTCAGGCTGACAGGTCGATAGTTCCCAGGATTCTCCTTCCAGCCCTTTTTGAACATGGATGTCACTTTGGCAAGCCTCCAGTCATCCAGGATCTTCCCTGTTTACCAGGACTACTGGTAAATGATGGAGAGTGGTTTAGTGAGTTCCTCCACCAGCTCCCTTGGTACTCTCAGGTGGATTTTATCTGACCACATAGACTTTCTCAACTCTAGGGAGCCTGGTTCTATCCCCTTCCCCTTTCACACCTAAACTCCACCAACTCATTCATGAGGATCCTTTTTCCCCTTTGAGACAGATGAACTCCATCTGTTGCCAGCAGACCCAGTGTTGTATAAACTGCCCCATGATCAAAAAATCTAATATTCTGTTGATGGTGCCAGTCTCTGAGTCACATGTTAAGTCAGGTGTGTTTTCCTCTTTCTTTTGGTATTCTTCCCTGACACTTGAGAGCTTGAGAAGAAGTGTGTACCTGAGCCTTCAACCAATCTCCCCAATGCCTTGAAGTCCTTTTTTATTGCTTCTGGACTTCTCACAGTAACCTCATCAACCTGGATAACCAGAAGTGGGTAATAATCAGAGGGCTGCACCAGACCAGAGTTTCCTACTAACATCCCTAACTTGGGCCCCAGGGAGGCAGCACTTCCAGGTGTTATGGATCTGGTTGACATATAGGGCCCTCTGTTACCCTCAGAAGAGAGTCAGCATGGTTTTCCGAGCAAATAGAGCACCACAGACTAACTTTGCACATGCAACTATCTGGAAGGATGAATAATTTAACAAACATACAATCTAGAAACAGCCGCATGTCTGTCATAAATTAGTTTTCCTGCAAGTGTGCATCACTAAAGCATCTTTAGCTTGAGCACCACGTGAGCATTCAAGTGTATAGATTCATAGATTCATAGATTCATAGATATTAGGGGTTGGAAGGGACCTAGAAGATCATCTAGTCCAACCCCCCTGAAGGTGCATATTGTCTTGTAGTTTTGCCCTTGATGACGGGACTAAAACCATCTATTTTCTCTTCCTGGCTGATTAATTTAGGGAGAGAGAAGGTCACTAAAGTCTCAGGGATGTTAGTTTCCTGTAAAATATAATGGAATTACTCAATAGGCTGAAAAAAAAAAAATTAGTGGGCAGGAGAACACAGACTCCTTACATCTCCCTCCTCAAAAAAGAGAGGATAGAAGACACAAATAAGATCCTGAAAATCTGTGAAAGCAGGGTTTCATTCCCTTACTGTCATCATCTCAATCCTTGTTTTTGCTTCTGACATCCTTCATTTCTCATTGGAAATCCAAAGTTGGGAGGATCAAGAAGCAGACAAATGCTGGTTGACTGCCTCAGGCAACCAAAGCACCACAGTTCCTCACCTGATATGAATACATGTTCCTGCCACCACCATGCAGAAGCAGAGGTTCCTGTCCTTTCCCTGCTGGTATGACAGTGCACATCGGGGGGTCTACAAGCATCTTTACCTTCTCTGCAGGGAACCACTCCTTCATACCAGATGCTTTCTCCAGAACATGTTCTGTTCTCCAAACAATGCAGCATAGTGATGCCATGTACTCTATATCCAGCTTTGGTTTTCTGTGGAGACTACAGTAACAAACAGGATGGGCTGCTATAGCTCACATGACTTATTTTATACTCTGGCAGTTAAAATGATTTGTGTCATGTCTTGGGTGCTACAGCACAGCAGGCTGATTTCAGTGCATCAGTAATGAATGCTAGATATATGCCATCCAAATACAGCAAAACATAGCAGCTGCACTGACATAAGAGAAAGAAGGATGGCAGTTCTGTCTAAAATCAGAGAGTAACTCTTTATACTGCTTGTAATGTGTCTGGGACAGGACATGCCAGTCATAAAGTATGGATTCACTCTTGCTTTTTCCCTTTCTTGAATGTAAGAATTTAGTGGGAAAACTCACAAGGAAGAAATATAGATTCATAGACATTAGGGGTTGGAAGGGACCTAGAAGATCATCTAGTTCAACCCCCCTGCCACAGCAGGATCACCTAGACCAAGTCACCCAGGAACAGATCCAGGCGGCTCTTAAGTGTCTCCAG